>PVIA01013640.1:0-31161 GCA_004024845.1 Tonatia bakeri
TTTTGAGAAATCAGCTGACAGTCTGATGGGAACTCCTTTGTAGGTTACTGTCTCCTTGTCTCTTGCTGCTTCTAGGATTCTCTCCTTCATTTTTACCTTGGCTAATGTAATTATGATGTGCCTTGGCATGTTCCTCCTTGGGTCCAACCTCTTTGGGACTCTGTGAGCTTCCTGGACTTCCTGGAAGTCTATTTCCCTTTCCAGATTAGGGAAGTTCTCCTCTATTACCTGTTTAAGTAAGTTCTCAATTTGTTGCTCTTCCTCTTTCCCTTCTGGTACCCCTATAATTCGGATGTTGGAAGGTTTAAAGATGTCCTGGAGGTCCCTAAGCTTCTCTTCATTTTTTTGAATTCTTGTTTCTTCATTCTTTTCTGTTTGATTGTTCCTTTCTTCCTTCTGGTCCACTCCATTGATTTGAATCCCAGTTTTCTTCCCATCACTATTGGTTCCCTGTGCATTTTCCTTCATTTCTCTTATCGTAGCCTGCATTTGTTCACCTAATTTATGACCAAAGTCAACCAATTCTATGAGCATCCTGATCCCCAGTGCTTTGAACTGTGCATCTGATAGGTTGGCTATCTCTTGGTCACTTAAAAAAATTTGTTCTGGGACTTTCAATTCTGTTTGAGCCATCTTTTTTATTTTTTATTTTCCTTTGATCTGGTTGCGGCTGTTACGTAAGGTCGGCGGAGCCTTAGGTGCTCACCAGGGCGGGGCACCCCAGTCGCTGGGTTGTGACGTTGTATGTGGGGGCGGGGTCTGAGAGGGAACAATGGCACCTGCTCTGCTCTCTCTTGGAATCTGGTCCCCACTGCTGCCTCCGACAAGCAAACTGGGCCCCCCTGGTGCTGGCTCCCAGGCGGGTGGGCCTGTGCACTTTCTCAGACTCTGTGGGCTTCCCCGAGGAGCCTCCTGCGAGGCTGAGAGAATCTCCCAGCCTCAGCCCCCACAGGTGTTTTCAGTCAGTGCTCTTAGGCTTTGTTTCCCTGCGCTGGGGCCCTGGGTTGCGAGGTCTGTGTCGCTGCCCATTTTCACTTAGTTTGTGTGCAAATGTGTGGCTGCCGCGCACTGGGTCTGCCACCGGGTCTGTCAGCCGCCCCTGCACTTCTGGGGTTGGCCAACTGCCGTCTGCGCCCTGCGCGTGCGCCAGCCATCGCCCTCCACCCCTCTCCGTAGGACTCCGACTCCGCCCCTCCTTACCAGTCTGGATGTATGGTAGTCAGACTTCCATTCGGTTCATTTCTCTCTGTTCTGGTTGTTTCTTGTTTCTCAACTTTTGTTGTCCTTAGTTTTGGTTGCGCAAGGAGGCACAGTGCGATTACCTATGCCTCCATTTTGGCCAGAAGTCCCCTAGTTCACAAAAATCTTATCCTGCCTTGGCTACACAGCTCAGTTAGTTCGAGTGTCATCCTGATAAGCCTAGGTCACAGGTTCAATGCCCAGTCAGGACAAATAATGAATGCATAAATAAGTGGAATTAATTGACATTTCTCTCCCTCTCTCCTTCTCTCTCTCCCTCTCCCTTTCTCCTTCCCTCCCTCCCTTCTTCTCTTCCTGAAATCAATAAAATTTTTCAAAAAATTTTATTCTGACCATACTTACTCTATGACTTACAGAGACCTGCTGTCCCTCAAATCCTCTGGTTCCCCCAACCCAGATCCTATGCTTGGACATCTAAATCTCTTAGCAACAACTCCAGATTTGCACCGCTTCCTCTGAACCTGACCACAGAGCAATAGCTCCAAGTCAATCCTGTTTCCATGAACTGAGCTACTCTAAAGAAAAACCACCCTAGATACACTGAGACCACTATAAAGTCTCCAACCTTAGTCCTTCCAAATGAACTTGATAAATTCCCTCTTTTCTATTCCCCTCAACAACTTTAATCATTTTCTCAACTCAAGTCCTACGGTCATCCCCTGCCCAGGCCCTTCACTCTCAACCAACAACCTTGCTTCTGATCACACAGAGATATGTAAGTAGCAGGCATGGTCTCCCTCTACTGCCATATCCCTTCAGAAAACCTTATATATATTCATACCTCTCCTTACCTATTTTTATTTCAGACCTAGAAAATGAGGTGTCCCTCCTCCTGTTCAAAACCAACCCATGTACCTGTACCCCTGACTCACACAGTGCCTCCCACCCCCTTCCTACCTCTCTCAACACCTTGTTCTATCAGCTACACTGTATCTTGAATCTTCAGTCTCTCCTTTCCTGTTAGTACCTTTCCCCTCAGACCATATGCAAGGTCAAGTCTTATCTTAAAAACAAAGTCCTTCCTGGCTTTCTCTGCAAACCCTCTCAAAGCAGTTATTCTCTTTTCCTCTCCTCCCCTCTTTCCTATTTACCTTTTTCTTCTTCCCTCTCCCACTTTCATATTTACTTTCTCCTTCCCCCAACTCTACCTCTCCTTTCCCCTCTTTCCTCTTCTCACTCTCTCTTGTATTTCCCCTCTCACTCCTTAATTCCCTCCCCCTTTCCTCTCTCTTTACCCTCTTCTTTCCCTCATCACTTGCCATTTACTCTTTCACCAGTTATAAGGGAAATTCAACCCTTAACCTCCTTCTAAAACTGCTCTTAAGGTCATCATAACTTCTTTCATCTTTTTCTTGTGTTCACCCAATGACATCTTTTCATTGCTTTTATTTATTTATTTTTTAAGATTTTATTTATTTATGTTTAGGGAGGGAGAGAGGGAGAGAAACATCAATGTGTGGTTGCCTCTCACACACCCCCTACTGGGAACCCAGCCCACAACCCAAGCATGTACCCCAGACCGGGAATCCAACCAGTGACCCTTTGGTTTGCAGGCTGGCACTCAATCCACTGAGCCCCACCAGCCAGAGCTTTTTTCATTGCTTTTAGAGAGAGAGAAAGAGGGAGAGGATGAGAGAGAGAAAAACATGGATGCCAGAGAGACTGTCTTCCACACAGACTGAAGCATGGACCAAACGTGCCCAGACCAGAGAGCAAACTCACAACCCAGGTATGTGCCCTTCCTGGAATCAAACCCACAACTCTTTGGTTACAGGACTACACTCCAACCATTGAGCAACACTGGCCAGGTCCACCATGACTTTTTAAGAAGATTTTATTTCTTTTTAGTGAGAGGGGAAGGGAGTGAAAAAGAAAGGGAGAGAAACACTGGCCCACAACCCAGGCATGTGCCCTGACTGGGAATCAAACCTGTGACCTTTCGGTTTGTAGGCTGGCACTCAATCCACTGAGCACACCAGCCAGGGCCACCATGACTTTTTTTTTTTTTATTAAAGATTTTATTTATATTTATTTTTAGAGAGGGAAGGGACGGGGGGAGAGAGAGAGAGAAACATCAATGTGCGGTTGCTGGGAGACATGGCCTGCAACCTAGGCATGTGCCCTGAGTAGGAATCGAACCTGCGATGCCTGGTTCACAGCCCGCGCTCAATTCACTGAGCTACACCAGCCAGGGTGGGCCACCATGACTTTTAATCACCAAATCAAATGCACATTTTGCCCGTCTTTATTTTTCCATACCAAAGTACACTATATTTGACAGTGTTGCTGTATTTGACAGTTACTGTCTCCCTCTGAAAATTTTCTACTCATTAGCATATTGGCTGGCATGCAGCAAACACTCGGATATTCTGCGGGGGCAGGGGAGATTTACAGTTGTTTGAAAAGAAAGTAATACAATAATTAATAAATAATAATACAGGAATAAACTATGTTTTGTGTACTCACAACTGTAAACCTACTTTTGCCCCATTCTGTATTTGAATAAATGAAAAAAGGTACAAAATGAAACAAAAATATGCATTTCTCTGTCTGGAGAACAAGTTAAGAGTCACTATCCCATGAAATGTTCATGGATAACTACAACATCAAGAGCCAAATTAGACTAACCAAGTGTCAGTGCTGGAACGATCAGGTCAATTACATGATTTTCTCCAGGCATCCTTAGCACCCAGAAATCATAAACAGAAACCCAGGACTTATAACAAGGGCAAAGTAATGGAAATGCTAAAGGAATCTATAGTACAAAAAAAGCACTGAACAACAATAAAAAAATTTTGAACAAGAATAAAGAAAAAAGAGCACAATATAAACCTGTTCTTTTAAACTAAATACCATGTGACAGACCCCCTGAATGTAGGCGTGATAAAAACCATACCTACACATTATAAGGACACATACAAAGTGGAAAAGAGCTAAGCATAAATCAGTCTGAGGCACCAAATACAATACACTTAAGAGTTCATAAATAAAATTTAGTTTTTCCAAAGTTATGAGAAGTGACTAGCAGAAGACATAGATGGAAGTGCAGAATACCTGCCATCTTGTGCCAAATTTAAACCACTGAAAATTCACTTTACTCTGTTTCTAGGCAGATTTCTTCCCACACATTTTCCCTTTATTATTCCCACCATCAACATTTTAAATGATTTCAGGTGCTAATGTCAGCAACAGTACTTATTAAAACACTCCTGAGTAGTAAAAAATATATATATATATCTTTCTAGAAACAAGATGTCGACTCAAAGATCTAAGACTACCAAACATTATGGTCTTAACACACTAAGAGCCTGTGCAACTTCTTGCTGTTTGGAGTATTTTGACTTAGTAAGCTTACATACTCTATACAAAGCGAATGACTTTCTCAAACATTGACTACGAACAATAGTCTATAGATATGTACAGCATTTTAAGTTTCTAAAGCATTTTAACACATACTTTATGTTATGAAGTATTTTTAACTCACATCAAGTCTATGAAACAAGCAAGGTAAGCACTTTTTTCTGTAGTTTTTAGAGAAGGAAAGAGAGGGAGAGAAACATCAATATGAGAAACATGGACCAGTTGCCTCTCACACGTGCCCCAACCGCAGACCAAACCCCACAACCTAAGCATGTGCCCTGACTGGGAGACCCTTCCTTTTGCAGGATGACGCCCAACCAACCAACCAACCAAGCCACACCAGTCAGGGCAGCATTAATACAGTGAAAAAAATTAAGCCTAAATTGTTCACTGATTATAAATCATATAGCTAAAAAGTGTCCATCAAGCACAATCACCTCTAAATTTCCTCTTATTTCTCCTACTCCTATGTATTCAACCATTCTTAAAGGAAAAGGTATCTCTCCTTTCTAAAATTCATCCCCACCCAGACTGTTAAACCTAGAACCCTTAACCTGCCACAGAACCTTCAATTAACTCCTTTTATAACCCATAATACCTCCCAGCTCCCTAACTGTATCTCCTCATTCTATTAATATGCTCAACTCTTCCCTTACTTAAAAAAAAATTTTTTTTGCCCTCAACTCTGCCACCTATCCACCAAGCTGTGACCCATTTTTTTTCCATTCTTTCCATGCTGAACTCTTCAAGACTACAACCCTATGCACTTATACTGCACTTTCAACTCTCCACTAAAATGTTCCTTATTATTAAACATCACCAATGAAATCCCTAGTGGTCAAATCCAATAATCACCCTTCAGTTCTTATCCTTGTTTACAGTCATTGTCCTACAGTATTTGACACTACTGACCACTCTACCCTTCCTAAAACTTGCTTCAATGGGCTCTGCTATGTCCCTCTTTTCTTATTCTCCTACTACTGACTTTCTTCTTTTTTTTTTTTAAAGATTTTATTTATTTATTTATTTATTTCTAGAGAGGGAAGGGAGGGAGAGAGAGAGAAACATCAATGTGCGGTTGCTGGGGCCCGTGGCCTGCAACCCAGGCATGTACCCTGACTGGGAATCGAACCTGCGATGCTTTGGTTCACAGCCCGCGCTCAATCCACTGAGCTATGCCAGCCAGGGTTTTTCTTCTTAGTCTCCTTTACCTAATTCTCATCTTTTGCAAATTACCTACATGTTGGTCCTCTGCAGTTTTCTCCTTTTCTGTCTTCAGCTACACACTCCCCCTCAACACTCCTGTGCTGTTACCAACCATGTGCCTATGATTTCCTAAATTCTATGGTCCATACACACCTTTCCATTCTTTTAAGAAGCAGCTAGAACAAAAGTAAGTATTTTTCAAATCTCTGGGCAAGAAGGAGAAGAGGACGATGGGACCATTTTCTAACCTTAGAAATAAAGAAATCACAATGAAAACATACACTTGACTGTATAATTTCTAGGGGTGGTGGAGAGAGATGGTAAGGGGGGCAGAAAAGGAGGGAGAGAAACACTGACATAAGAAAACATCGACCAGCTGCCTCTTGTATTGGGCTGGCCAAAAAGTCCGTTAAGTTTTTTCCATAAAATAAGAGATATTTTTCATTTTCACCAATAACTTTATTGATTTGGATATTTTGAGTATGTTGGCAATCTCCCACTATTGGCTTCTAGTGGGTAGAGGCCAAGGGTGCTGCTAAACATCTTTCAATGCATAAGACAGACCCATAGCAAGAAATTATTTGACCAGAATGTCAATTTGTACCAAGAAATTTCACAAACTACTTTTGACACATTCCATCAGTCACAGCACCTTCTCCATACAATACACAAATCTTTTTTTTTGCATTTCAGTTACATTTTTACCTTTCTTAAAATAATAAACTATAATATGCTGAAAATACCATATATCTTCTTCCATCTTCAATATTGAAATGACTACATAAAAATTCACCAATTTTGATTAAGTTTTTAATAAATGCACACTAATATGACAACTGTCCCATACAATCTAACAAAATTGTTTCATGTAAAGACAACCTTTACCAGAGTCATGCTTAACAGACTTTTTGATCAACCCAATACACTCCCCAACCCCCCACTGGGGACCAAACCTACAATCCAGGCATGTACCCTGATTGGAAACCAAACCCTTGACCTTTTGGCTTGCAGGACAACACTCAAACTGAGCCAGGGCAACTGCATAAACATTTTATTTTTTTTAAGATTTTATTTATTTTTAGGCAGAGGGGAAAGGAAGGAGAAAGGGAGAGAAACGTCAACGTGTGGCTGCTTTACATGTACCCCCTACTGGGGAACTGGCCCATAACCCAGGCATGTGCCCTGACTGGGAATCAAACTGGCAACCCTTTGGTTCACAGGCCAGTGCTCAATCCACTGAGCCACACCAGCCAGGGCTGCATAAAAATTTTAAAGATCTCTAAACTAAGACAATATGGGAAATAAAGAAAATATGTGCATACATATATTAATTACATATCCCCATAAAACCATAACTTGATAAATGGGAATATCAGGAAATATATAAAAGAAGTGAATTTTTTTTAAAGATTTTATTTATTTTTAGAGAGGGAAGGGAGAGGGAGAGAGAGAGAGAAACATCAATGTGCAGTTGCTGAGGGACATGGCCTGCAACCTAGGCATGTGCCCTGACTGGGAATCGAACCTGCGATGCCTGGTTCGCAGCCCGCGCTCAATCCACTGAGCTACGCCAGCCAGGGCAAGAAGTGAATTATTTTTTTTTAAAAACATTAAAAATGTTCACCACCACCAGCAGTTAAGTAAGTTCAATTCAGGTCTATTAACTACTGTTTTTATAATTGAGGCAATCCATATAGCTTTCGTAAATTTTTTAAAGCTGTCCTGAGGCCCCCCAAGTTAAAAAACTAACATTCTAGACATATTTCTATTCATGTTTTAAGGTTGCATTTGTGTGTGTTTAGTTTTATATTCTCATCTACATTGACTATCTCTAGATTTTTTTTTACCCCTGCTTTTAGAGAGAAAGGAAAGGAGACAGAGAAACATCAGTTGGTTTCCCTCCATACACGCTTGAACCACACCTGGAGCACAGAACCTGCAACCTAGGTATGTGCCCTGACTGGAAATCTAACCTGCAACCTTTTGGTTACAGGACAACACTCCAACCAATTGAGCCACACCAGCCAAAGCTGTCCCTAGATTCTTGAAAGTGGTGACACATAGACAGGTAATCAATGCATACAGCTTGTTTGGTGACTCTTAACCTTCATTACGTTTTCTGAACAAATGTGCACAGATATGGTATGGGACGTTCCTTATTCCTTTGGCCCAGACAGCTTGGTTAAGCCTGGTATCAATGCACACATCTGAAATTCCCATATCCTTCACGGCCAATTTTTGTATCTCCTTGGGTGCCCAAAGGGTGAGCTTCTTGAAGCCCATTCCATGGATGCACTTGTGAATGATAATAGCATTTTCTGGTCACTAACTCATTAATGGCAGAAAAGCCCTTCTTGTTCTTACCACCGTTCTTTGCAGGAGCCATTCTGCCAGGCCCAGGTCGTAAAGAAAGAACATGAGGTAATGTTGCACTATTTTTTTTCTTTAAGGTATGCACTTTATTGAACTGGTCTCAGGTCAGTATACAGGCAAGCCCTGGCTGTCTCCACACCTCAACCCACTCCCAAGGGGACCAAAAGCCTTCATATAACTCGAGTTGGAGACAAAAGGGGAGACCATAATGGCAGACCATCGAAATAAAAATAGAAGAACAAGTATTAAAGTGATTATTTAAAAATTTGGATTATATAATTTACACAAAAGCAATGATATCACCCCCCCCTATGCGGACTTGGGCAAGGACTGGCCCTTCTTAGAGAGAAGTGGGCAGCTTTGGGGCAGGTAAGGGACTTCCTATAACAATACATCTCACAATATTTGGAAAGACTATTAAAAAAACAATGTACAATCAAAGTCCTCGGCCACATTGTAGAACTTTGGGGATGCTCACTCCAACAGACTGCTGTCACCTTCATTGTTCCTGTTTTTAAAACCTGAGAGAAGCGCCGAAAAAATAACTAAATCAAAAACAAATAAAGCCATGCCAATCTCATCTCATTTTCTGTGCAAGTTAGGCTTTGTCAAGAAAGGGTGTAACCAACTAAGTAACAGTCCCTAGAAGCATTTGCAGTAGACAATGGAGGGGCCAGGCTCATTGTACACTTGCTTACTGCTGGAAGGTAAACAGCAAGGCCAGGATGGAGCTGCCATTCCACAAAGAGTGATCACACCCAGGGAGTACAATGATCTTAACCTTCATCGTGCTGGTAGCAAGGGCAGTGATCTTCTAAATCTCGTTGGCAATGCCTGGGTACAAGGTGGTCCCACCACACAGCACCATATTGGCATCTAGGTCCTTACAGATGTCAACATCACACTTCATGATGGAGTTAAGGTAGTTTCATGGATGCCACAGGATTCCATGCCCAGGAAGCAAAGCTGCAAGAGGACCTGGGAGCAGCAGAGTTGATCACTGCCAATAGTGATGACCTGTCTGTTTGGTAGCTAGTAGCTTGTAGCTACAGTGGCCATCTCCTGCATGACATCCAGAGTGACATAGCACAGCCTCTCCTTGATGTCATGCACAGTTTCCCACTCAGCTGTGGTGGTGAAGCTGTAGCCATGCTGCGTATCTTCATGAGGTAGTCCTTCAGGTCCTGGCCAGCATGTCGACACAGGATGGTATGGGGGAAGGTACAGCCCCCATAGATGGGCACGGTGTAGGTGACCCCATCACCAGAGTACACCACAATGCCACTAGTACCACCAGAGACTTACAAAGACAACACAGCCTAGATGGTCTCATATGAGGCGGGACCCCCCCAAAACAGGAATTATCTTTTGGAGGGCAGGCCCCTTGTGGTGCAGGCTTCCCCCACTACGTGAATGTTCTGGGAACCCATCTGTATCAGTCAGTGTACCAGCTGGTGGTGGTGTGAGAGGCTGCTTGGCTCTAGTGAATTTTTTTTGAAGACTTAGTGCATTTGCCCATTACATGATGGGTGATTTCCGAGCACACCTGCCCACACCACAGTTGAGTGTTCAGTAGTTTCTGACCAAAAACATCATGACCCCATGCCCCACCCTCCCTATTCACCCAATCTCACCCAGAGTGACTTTTTGTTTCCTGGAATGAAAAAAGTCTTCAAAGGGAAACATTTTGCTGACGCAGAAGAGGTGAAACAAAAAACAGAAGCACTAAAAGGCATCAAAACAAGTTCAAGAACTGTTTTGAGCAGTGGAAAAGTCTCAAAGGGTGTATTGCATCAAATGGAGAGTACTTGGAAGGTTGAAGTTTAAATATGTAAAAATAAATACAGCCCTGGCTGGCGTGGCTCAGTGGACTGAGTGCTGTGAACCTGAGAATCACCGGTTCAATTTCCAGTCAGGGCACATGACTGGGTTGTGGGCTAGATCCCCAGTAGGGGTTGTGCAAGAGGCAACTGATTGATGTCTCTCTCACACTTCAATGATTCTCTCTCCCTCTCTCTAAAAATGAATAAAATCTTTAAAAAAATAAATATTTTTTAATAAATAAATTCCATTTTGGGGGTCCCCCTTATATATGGCTGGGGTGTTGAAAGTCTCAAAATCATCTAGGTCTGACCTTGGGGTTCAGGGGCCAAGAGTGAGCAGGATGGGGTGCTCCTTGGTGGGCACATGCAGTTCATTATAAAGGCGTGATGCCAGATCTTCCCTACATCATCACAATTGGTGACAATGCTATGTTCCATGGGGTACTCCAGGGGCAGGATGCCCCCTTGCTCTAGGCCTCATCACCCACGAAGGCATCCTTCTATCCCATGTCCACCATCATGCCCTGGTACCAGGGGCACCCCACGATAGAGGGGAAAATGGCCCTGGGAGCATCATCACCTGCAAAGCCAGCCTTGCACATGCCAGAGCCATTATCAACCATGAGAGCAACAATATCATCCATGGCGAGCTAGAGTCAGTGTGGACTGGTGAAGGCAGAGAACCTCAAAGGGAAGGGGTCTGTCCTGGTGAGTGAACATGGTCTCAACCTTGCATTAGTTTTTTAAATAATGTTATGATGTGTTCTTAACATTGAGAGTCACCCTTACCACATGTTAAGCACTCTTCTAGATGTTAAGAGGATATAGCGATGAATAAAATAGATAAAAGTCACTATTCTCATAAAGCTTATCAAGGATTCTAATCTGGGGGTAAGGAGGAAAGATAAATAACTAAAATATATATGTTCTATGGTGATTAAATGCTCTGGAAATAATACAATAAAGGGAAACTAGTAGTATTGGGAAGGGTTACAAGTTTAAATAGTGTAGTTAAGGCCTCACTGAAAAGGTAAGTTAAGCAAAAACTTGGAAGAGGTGAGGGAGTAAAGTCACATCTGGGAAAATATTATTCCAGTCAAAGAACCTCAGGTAGGAGCTTTCACAGAGTGTGTGAGGGATAGCAAGGAGGTATTTGAGAAGTAATAGAGGAAAATAATAGAAAAATGATGCCCTAGCTGGTGTAGCTCAGTGGATTAAGTGCCGGCCTGCAAATCAAAGGGTCACTGATTCAATTTTCAGTCTAGGGCACGTGCCTGGGATGCAGGCCAGGTCACCGGTAGAGGACACAGGAGAGACAACCACACACTGATATTTCTTTCCCTCGCTTTCTCTCTCCCTTCCCTTCTCTAAAATAAATAAATATAATCTTTTTTTTTAAAATGAGATCAAAGAGGTAATATTCTATCTTATGCAGAAGTGTTATTTACTTTACCCATCTTTTTATATAGTGAACAACACTGAAAAATATTCCCATCTAGAGTGACCATGAGGTTATAGGATTACTACAGTGAGCAAGTGAAGGGTTTCCCTAAAAACATTAAAATTCATCTTCATCAATGAATTAGAGAAAGCACATGGAGGCCAAAGGTTAAATACAAGGTAATTATTTTTAAGCACACCCCTAGTCAAAACTAGAAATCAAAATGGGAATAGCTCCTAGCTACAGAAAAAACAAGGAACAGAAATACAATGATGACTTCCATGATTCAGGTAAAAATTATGCAACATTTGGATAATTTATAATGGTGGTCATACATAGAAAAATATATCTAGATGAATAAGCTGAGCCAGTCATCCCCAACTAAGTGGTTCCCCAAATTATAACTTAATATCAATCTCCCAGTCAGGGCACATGCCTGGGTTGCAGGCCATGGCCTCCAGCAACCACATATTGATGTTTCCCTCTCTCTCTCTTTCTCCCTCCCTTCCCTCTCTAAAAATAAATAAATAAAATCTTTAAAAAAAAAAAAAATATATATATATATATATATCAATCTCCTAAGAAGGTCCTTCCTACCAAAATTTGCATCAATATGTTATAAATTAAGTAAGGGGTAGAGATGGATTATCAAGAGCCTTTAGGTCAACCCAAAAGACAAGCTTACTAGATTTAAAAAATGGTGGTAAAAACAATCCAACTAAAAAATAACAGAGGACTTGAATAGACATTTCTCCAAAGATAATACATAGATTGCCAATAAGCACATAAAAATATTCTTCACATTACTAGCCATTAGGGTAGTGCAAACGAAAACCACAATGAGATGCCACTTATTCAAATGAGGATGGCAATAATCCAGCCCCAACCAAAAAAAAAAAAAAAAAAAACAAGTGTTGGCAAGGAAATGAAGAAATTGGAAACCTTGTGCACTGCTGGTGGGAATATCAAGTGGACAAAGGAAAAGAGATTGGTGATCCACAAAAAGTTACATATAGAATTACCAAATGATCTTCCAACTCCACTTCTAGATGTATACCTAAAAGTTGAAAGCAGGGACTCAAATACTTCTACTCCAATATTTGGGGGGGGGGGGGGTTAATTGATTTTAGAGAGAAAGGAAGCAGGGGGTTGGGGGTAGAGGTAAAGAGAGAGAAAGAAACAGCAATCGGTTGCCTCCTGGAATGGGCCCTGACAGGGGATTGAACCTGCAACCTAGGTATGTGCCCTGAACAGGTATCAAACCAGCGACCTCTCAGTGTATGGAACCATGCTCCAACCAACTGAGCCACACTGGCCAGGGCTCTACTCCAATATTTGTAACTACACAGTCACAGCTGACAAAATGTGGAAACAATCCAAATGTCCATCTATGAATAAACAAAATGTGATATATACACAATAAACAAAATGTGTATGTATATATATATGTAACACAATGAAATATTATTCAGCCTTAAAAAAAAGGAAATGCTAACATGTGCTACAATATAAATAAATCTTGAAGACATTACACTCAATGAACTAAGCCAAACACAAAAGGACAAATACTTTATATGAGACACCTAACAAAGTCAAATTCAGGCACAAAAAATAGAATGGTGATAGCCAGGGACCAGAGGGGGGAATGAGAAATTAGAGTTTAATGGGTACAATGTCACTGTGGGCAGATAAAAAAGTTCTGAAGGGAGATGGTAGTGATATATAAATAATGTGAATACACTTAATGTCACTGAATTATATGATTAAACAAAATTAAACTGGGGTCCTGGCCAGTTAGCTGAATTAGTTAGGAGTGTTGTCCCGATGAGCCAAGATTTCAGGTTTTATCCCTGGTCAGAGCACATACAAGAATTAACCAAAGAATGCATAAATAAGTGGAGAAACAAATCAATGTTTCTTTCTCTTTCTCTCTCTATTGCTCCCTCCCTCCTTCCTTCTCCCACCCCCTAATGAATAAAATTGTTTAAATCTGGAAGAAAAAAGGGTTAAATTGGTGAATTATATCTTATACATATATTTACCACAATAAAAAGTGATGACAGTCTCAAAAAAGCATCCTACAGCCTTGACTGATGTGGCTGATTAGGTTGGGCATTGCTCCACAAACCTAAAAGTTGACAGTTCGATTCCTGGTCAGAGCACATGCCTGGGTTGTGGGCCAGGTCCCCAGTTAGGGGCAAGCAAGAGGCAACCAACAGATAATTTCTTTTGTACACTGATGTTTCTATCCTTCTCTTTCTCCCTCCCTTCCCTCTCTCTAAAAGTAAATGAAATCTAAAAACAAAACAAACAAAAAAAGGATCCTAGATAAAATTTGAGTAGAACTGCTAAAATAAAACTTCATCCACCCTGGTTAATGTAGCTCAGTGAGTTAAAACATCATCCCATAACCAAAGAGTTGCAAGTTTGATCCCTGTCCCCAGTTCAGGTACATGCAGGAGGCAATGGATTTCTCTTTCACATCAATGTTTCTGTCTCTCCCGTCCTCTCTAAAAGCAATGAAAAAATGTCCTTGGTGAGAATTTCAAAAACTTAAAAAATAATTAAGACTTTATCCTCTCCTTTGGAAAAAAATCTGTTATATTACATGAATCAGGCAATGTTAATCTTTATAAAAAATGGATAAATCACAGTGCTGCAAGTTCACTCACTCTGATCTGAAAGAATGATCCTTTATGTATATGGAATTTTATTTCAATACAACGTATGTAAAATGAATGAATCCATTTCATCCATCTTTAGACTCATTAAATGTCTTGATTTTCCCCCCGTTCTAGTGAATTTATTGTGGTGACACTGGTTTCAGGTGCACAGTTCCACAAAACATCATCTGTGCACTGTATTGTCTTCACCCCCCCCCCAGTCAAGTCTCCTTCCATTATCACTTATGCCCCCTATACCCTCCACCTCCTATACCCTCCCTATACCCTCCACCTCCTCCCACCACCCTCTAATTGTCCTGATTTTTGAGATAATCCACATTGTGGTTCCAAAGAACCCCTTCATCTTTTATCTCCTATCATTTTCTGCCATAAACACTGCCCTACAATCACACTGGTTTACTACTGTACCCTGAACATACTTACGCTCACCTTCCTCTGTAAATTGCTTCTCCCTTTGGAACTCCTGTCTCTCCATTTTTAGTAGCACAGTAGCTGAGATCCAGAACTTTGAACCCAGATGAGCTGGGTTCAAATTCTACATGCACCACTTGTTAGCTATGTGGTCATGAACAAGGCCCTGGGAAAGCAAAATTAACATTGCCTTATCACCATTATGAATAAATGTCACATCCCATAGATAGGAGAAAACACGTTGTGTCTTGAAATAAATTTTAAAAATTAGTCACTCTAATTCTGATCCCCAAATACAAAACATCTTGACCATTTTCTGTAAGCTTGGACTCCCCAACTAAACAACTTTGTCCCTAACTTTTGCAATGCTGGTATCCAAAAAAATGTTATGACCTATGTGGTCATAATAACTATGTTAGAAAACCACTGTTTTTCCACCATGACAGTCTAACGTAAACTCAATAAATTTTGGTGATCTCATATTTTTCCCAACAAATACCTGCATTATTGAATTCAGTGAGCCAATCTAAGTCTGACTCTATTTTGCAAGTAGATCACTTTTCTAAAAGCTTTAGTACCTGAGAAGTCCTTTCCCATTATTAGATCCAAAACATTTTTTTTAAGATTTTATTTATTTTTATTTTTTTAGAGAGGGAAGGGAGGGAGAGAGAGAGAGAGAGAAACATCAATGTGCGGTTGCTGGGGGCTGTGGCCTGGAACCCATGCATGTGCCCTGACTGGGAATCGAACCTGCGATGCTTTGGTTCGCAGCCCAAGCTCAATCTACTGAGCTATGCCAGCCGGGGCTAGATCCAAAACATTTTTTATTTTTCTTTTTAAAATTTGTTTCTTTTGCTACACATCTCCTTTAAACAACAACCCACAATTCCAAAGCCTCCTTTTGCCCTCCACCTCCACAATCTCAGTGCCTTCCTCAGAGGTAACCCATTATTTAAATTGGGTATGTATCCTTCAAGACCTTATTTTTTAAAATAATTTTCACACATACACATGGACCCATTGAAAACATATACTAAATCACCAGCTTCCTCATTTCTACAGTAGGAATGGCAACCTGTCTCACAGGGTTGTTGCAAAGATAAAACAAAAGAATTCATATAAAGTGCAATGAGCATATTTCTTAGCACAAAGAAAAACCTCACTCATCTTTCCAGATCCAAATCGAATCAGATCCTCCATCAACTTTACCCAGACTGTTCAACTGCAGATAATTTCTTTTTTCTCCACTGAACTTTTCCAAACACTCACTGGACACATACATAGTGCCTTTGGTCATGCCCCATCCTAAACTCCTGGAGGGCAGAAATTCAGTCTCATGATCCTTCAAACAAATAACACAGGTTCTACAAAAAATTAAGTACCTGATAAATCAAAATACTTACTATTTCTAAGAAACAAAAATCTATGTAATGTTTCTTCCTGATATACTTAGCAAAATTCAAGCATTTCTGACTTTTAACTCTGTAAAAGGAACTGCCTTAAGATATAAAGCATACAGTGAAAGTCAGGTTCTAGTCAGAGACCTGAAATCCCAGTGGTAAAGCATTCTATGCTTGTCGGTTTTTTCCTCTACTTAGAATTTAAGTGCTTAGGAGGCAGGTAAATCTAGTAACTTTATTAATAAAATATGGATATTATTTTATGCATATTACATAGCATATTTATAAAATATACTATTATATAAACACAACTAAGGTTTACATAATAAATATATTCCTTAAAAGTCACAAAGTTATTTAATTTTAAATGTACTGGTAAAAGCCAAAAAGAAAAAAACATAACAGATACACAGATATTACTACAGAAAAATAATTTTTTAAAACTTCAGTTAGCTAACACATTAATAAAATAATGTAAGTGACAATTTGAGAGAAAAATCCCTAAAAATATACAGACAAATGATTATAATTTATAATTGGTTGCCTTCCGTACACACGCCAACAGGGACCAACCTGCAACCCAAGTATGCACCCTGACCGGTCATCGAACCCACAACCTTTTAGCTGCTCAGGACAATGCTCCAACCCACAGAACCATCCAGCCAGGGCTCACTCTCTAATATCAATAAACATATCCTAGGGAAAAGACTATAAAAAAAAATAAAAGAAAGGCAATTCACATACAAAGAAATATATTTCAATAACTCTACTAAAAGATTTTTAATCTCATTAGAAATCAGAACCTGTACATTAAGCTCAACAATAAAATACCAGCCCCGGCTGGTGTAGCTCAGCAGACTGAGCATAGGTTGCGAACCAAAGGGTCTCCAGTTTGATTCCCAGTCAGGGCACATGCCTGGGTTGCAGGTCAGGTCCCCAGTGGGGCCTACTTTAGAGGCAACCATACACTGATATTTCTCTCCCTTTCTCCCTCCCTTCCCCTCTCTCTAAAATTAAGTAAATAAAATCTTTAAAAAAAAAAAACAATAAAATACCATTTTTCATCTATTGAGCTGGCAAAAATAAAAAACACAATACCTATTGCTGGTGAGGCTACAGAAAAACAAAAACTCATATAATTTGTTAATGAGAGTAAAATTGCCAGTCTTCCTATTTTCATCCTCTAACACAGCAATTACACTTCTAGAAATCTACTCCACAGAATATGAACTGCAGCATTTTTTGTAATAGTAAAATATTTAAGCCCTAAATTGACTTATACCTACACTAGGACTTCTTAAATTCTCCTTGACCAGGGACGGTATTAATCCCAGAACCCCGGGCAAAGTTGCAAGTTTACTGATACCAACAGGTACCAACCACCAAATGTAAAAAAAATAGCTGCCTTATCATGACATTGGCAGAATTAATTTCTATACTACTCAACCAAAAAAGGCAAAAAGAAAACAAAGCAAAATGAATTAAAGTCCATTATTTCCAATCACCAAAATAATTTTAGGTATTTAAAGCTTTAGAAAAATTAAATTAATTGAAGGAGATTAGTTTTAATTAACTGTCTAATAAGAAACATGCACCTGGCTGGTATGGCTCAGTGCACTGAGTGCCAGCCTACGAACCAAAGGGTCACCGGTTCAATTCCCAGTCAGGGTATATACTTGCGTTGCAGGCCAGGACCCTGGTAGGGAGGCAACCACACGTTGATGTTTCTCTCCCTCTCTTCCTCCCCCTCTCTAAAAATAAATAAATATTTTTTAAAGGTAAATAAATACAATAAAAAAAGAAACACACAAAACCAATATGGAAAAATTACAAAGCTCTAAAAATGATAAAAACAGAAAAGAAGATAGAAATATATATATTCCAGGATGAAAGGCTTGATATTGTGAAGATGTCTAATTATCCTCAAATTATAAATTCAATGCAATTCTAACCAAAATCCCAACAGAATGTCTTCTGAAACTTAATAGTCTAATTCTAAAACTTAACTAGAAATCAAAATAAAAATATACAGTAAATTTTAGAAAACAAGAAAGAGTAGGGGAGCTGTCTCTACCTCCTCTCAAAAGCTATCAAATAAAAATTTGAAACAGTATATAATATTGATACTCAAATAAAAAGAACAAAACTCAGGAAATGACTAAATGGAAATTAAATAGATCATAAAAGAGGCATTTCATGATAAAATCAGAAAGTATAATGGTGGTTGTCAGGGGTGGGGGGGAGAGGAAAATGGGGAGTTATTGTTTAATAGGCATTGAGGTTCAGTTACAAAATGACAAGAGTTAATGGGAATGGATGGTGGTCATGGCTGCACAGCAATGTGAATGTATTTAATACCAGTGAACTGCATACATTTTTTAAAATATATTTTATTGATTATGCTATTACAATTGTCCCATTTCCCCCCTTCATTCCCTTCCACCCTGCACACCCTCTCCCACCCACATTCCCCTCCTTTAGTTCATGTCCATGGGTCATAAGTTCTTTAGCTTCTACATTTCCCATACTATTCTTGCCCTCCCCCTGTCTATTTTCTACCTACCATCTATGCTGCTTATTCTCCGTACCTTTTCCCCCTCTCTCCTCCTCCCGCTCCCCTGTTGATAACCCTTCAGGTGATCTCCATTTCTGTGGTTCTGTTCCTGTTCTAGTTGTTTGCTTAGTTTTGTTTTTGTTTTTGTTTTAGGTGTGGTTGTTAATAATTGTGCTTGCTGTCATTTTACTGTTCATATTTTTTATCTTCTTTTTCTTAGATAAGTCCCTTTAACATTTCATAAAATAAGGGCTTGGTGATGATGAACTCCTTTAATTTGACCTTATCTGGGAAGCACTTTATCTGCCCTGCCATTCTAAATGAAAGCTTTTTTGGATAGAGCAATCTTGGATGCAGGTCCTTGCCTTTCATGACTTGGAATACTTCTTGCCAACACCTCTTGCCTGTAAGGTCTCTTTTGAGAAATCAGCTGACATTCTGATGGGAACTCCTTTGTAGGTTACTGTCCCCTTATCTCTTGCTGCTTCTAGGATTCTCTCCTTCATTTTTACCTTGGCTAATGTAATTATGATGTGCCTTGGTGTGTTCCTCCTTGGATCCAACTTCTTTGGGACTCTCTGAGCTTTCTGGACTTCCTGGGAGTCTATTTCCTTTGCCAGATTGGGGAAGTTCTCCTTTATTATTTGCTCAAATAAGTTTTCCACTTGTTGCTCTTCCTCTTGGAAGTTCCTAAGCCTCTCCTCATTTTTTTGAATTCTTATTTCTTCTTTCTTTTCTGTTTGTTTCTTTCTTCTTTCTGGTCCACTCCATTGATTTGAGTCCCAGTTTTCTTCCCATCACTGCTGGTTCCCTGTGCATTTTTCTTCATTTCACTTATCGTAGCCTTCTTTTTTTCATCTAATTTTCGACCACAATCAACCAATTCTGTGAGCATCCTGATTACCAGTGTTTTGAACTGTGCATCTGAGAGATTGGCTATCTCTAGGTCGCTTAAAAGGATCAGTTCTGGGGCTTTCATTTCTTCCTTCTTCTGTTTGAGCCACCTTCAATGGTGCTTGCTCCACTCTCCATCAGATCACAGTCCCCCCTGCCCCCCGCTGCCTCCCCCAAGCAAACCGGGCCTTTCTGGTGCTGATTCCCATGTGGGTGGGCTTGTGTACATTCTAGAACCCCGTAGGTCTCTCCAACAAACTCTCTCATGAGGCTGGGAGTCTCCCTGCACCTCAACTGCCACAGGTGTTTTCAATCGGTGCCTTGAGGCTTTATTTCCCAACACTGGGACCCTGGGTTGCGCAGTCTGTCTCGCTCCCCAGCCTCACTTGGTTTATCTGCACGAATGTGGGACTGCCTGGTCAGCCAGCAGCCACCTTGCCAGCAGCCATCCTTGCTTCACAATCGCTACCTCACTAAGTCTGCCCTCGCTGGGTCCATCCGTTGCCACCCCGCACCTGGAGTCTGCCAGCTGCCTCCTGCATGCCCAGCATCCACCCACTTCCATCTTGCACGCCCAGTGCCACCCCTTTTTGTGCCACAACCCTTCTCTGCCTAGCCACCCGCCGCCTGACTCCGCCCCACCTACGGGTCTGGACTAATGTGTCTATTTCAACTCCTTGGTTGTCGGACTTCCATACAGTTCAATTTTCTGTCAGTTCTGGTTTTTTTATTTTTAAATTGTTGCTGTCCTTACCTTGGTTGTGCGAGGAGGCACAGTGTGTTTACCTATGCCTCCATCTTGGCCAGAAGTCCTTCTACATTTTTGAACTATACATTTAAAAATGGTTAAGATAGTAAATTTTGTGTTATGTGTACATTACTATAAAAAGAAGAGAGTCATTTCAAATCACCGAAAAAAGATTCAATTAATTGTACTGGGCACAACTGGCTGACCATATGGGAAAAAAAATCCCTATTTTATACTGTACACAATTATAAACTAATATGAGTTAAAACAGCTAAATACTAAGATGAATTAAAAAGAGCTGTTTCAAAAAACTATACTAGAAGACAAAAGAATTTGATGCAATAATAGGGTAAGGAAACAAAATCTTGAAGTCATACAGGAAAGACTACAGCTCTCTCTACATCGAAATCTAAAAGCTCCGTATAGGACTTTCAGTCAAGATGGCAGCATAGGTAAACAGGGCTCACCTCCTCAAAGTCAACTTCAGTCCAACAATATTAAATGGAAAATTCCAGAAATAACTCACACATTTTAAATTGCTGCCATTCTAAGTAATGTGATAAAATCTCACACCATCCTACTATGGCCACATCAAAATTACAACTAAATTATAAAACAACCATTACTCAGAACCAGCAGAAATCAAGTTGAATAGAAGTTTGACAACTACAGAATTAAAGAAACCACATCCATCCAGACTGGTAGCAGGGGTGGAGACGCGGAACAGGCTGCCTCCACATATATGTGTAGTGGATAAAAATTCAGGAGGACTATCTCGGGAACAAGGAATCCCACTCCCACATCAGGAACCCAAGGCCAGGGTTCCAGAGCCAGGAAGATAAGTCTCCTTAACTCCTGACTGCAAAACCCAGCAGGTATGGATTGAGTCTGTGGAAGAAAAGAGCTGGGGTCCCAAGCAGTTGCTCCATACATGAATTACTCAGACTCACTACCTCTGAGCTCCAGCACTGAAGTAGCAGCTTGCAAGGCACCAGTGGCATACAGGGAGGAACTGAAGTGTCTGGCATCAAGAAGTAAGCTGAGGGACAGTCTTCTCCCAGACAGAAAGGCAGGCAGAACCACAGAGCTAGCAGTCGGGTGCCATATCTGAGACCCAACCAACCTGTCTAACACTGTTTGCCCTGCCCTGGAGATCCCCTGAGGCTCCATCCCACCCAACTTACAGCTATTAATAGTAGCTTTTCCATATGAATGGCTGGTTTTGGCTCCAGCTTCACAATTTCCTAAATTCTTTCATACAAGCAACAGCTGGTCTCAGTGAGCCCCAAGCCCCTGCACCTCTTGCTAAGTGGCCCCAGGCAACAGCAGCCAGCCTAGATTCACAGCTTTGCTTCCCCCGGGAATCTCCAAGCCCAGCACAAGTAGCAGCCATCTCAGTTTGATCTATAGCTCACAGAGGACGGCCTCAGGCAAAACACAGGTGGGGGCTGACCTTGGCCTGCACAGCCCAGGAAACCCCAAGGCAAGAGCACCCAGTGGACCACCATCACTCTGCCCCAGTACAGCTGATCCTCCACACAGGGCACAGGTCTGTCAGGGTCAGTGGTCACAGCCAATTTTCTTGCAACTGAATGGCCTGGGTAAATCTCTCCCACTGAACAGCTAACAGCAACCACGAGTCATCTACAACAGGAGGGTATATTCAGCCCACAGGAAGTGCACACCTCAAGTATCCAGCTTGGGTGACAGGGGAGGCTGTGCCACTGGACCTTAAAGGACACCTACTACATTAGGCCACACTATCAAGACAGGGAGTCATAGCAGCTCTACCTAATACATAGAAACAAATATGTGGAGGCTACCAAAATGAGGAAACAAAGAAACATGGCACAAATGAAAGAACAAATCAAAACTCCAGACAAAGAACTAAACAAATGGGAGATGAGAAATCTATCAGATGCAGAGTTCAAAATACTGGTTATAAGTATGCTCAAGGAACTTAGTGAGAACCTCAACAGCATAAAAAAGATCCAGCTAGAAATGAAAGACACGCTAATTGAATAAAGAACAATTTACAAGGAAATAACAGTTGAGTGAATAAAGTCAGGAATCAAATCAATGATTTGGAACATAAGGAACCAAAAAACACCAATCAGAACAACAAGAAGAAAAAAGAATCCAAAAAATGAAGATAGTATAAGCAGCCTCTTGGACAACTTCAAGTGTTCAACATTCATATCACAGGGGTGCAAGAAGGAGAAGAGAAAGAGCAATAAACTGAAAATGTATTTGAAAAAATAATGCAAAACTTCCCCAATCTGGTGAAGGAAACAGACATGCAAGTCCAGGAAGCACAAAAGTCCCAAACAAATTGGCTGCACAGAGGTCCACTCCAAGACACAGCAAACAAAATGCCAAGGGTTAAAGATAATGAGAGACTCTTAAAAGCAGCAAGAGAAAAGCAGGTAGTTACCTATAGGGGAGTTCCCATAAGACTGTCAGCTGATTTCTCAAATGAAACTTCGCAAGCTAAAAGGGAATGGCAAGAAATATTCAAAGTCATGAAAAGCAGGAACCTACAGCCAAGACTGTTCTACCCAGCAAAGCTATCATTTAGAATCAAAGGGCAGATAAACAACTTCCCACACAAGAAAAAAACTAAAGAAGTTCATCACCAAACCATTATTATACGAAATGTTAAAGGGACTTATTTAAGAAAAGAAGATCAAGCCCCGGCTGGCAGAGCTCAGTGGATTGAGCTCGGGCTGCGAACCAAAACATCGCAGGTTCGATTCCCAGTCAGGGCACATGCCTGGGTTGCAGGCCATGGCCCCCAGCAACCACACATTGATGTTTCTCTCTCTCTTTCTTTCTCCCTCCCTTCCCTCTCTAAAAATCAATAAATAAAATCTTTCAAAAAAAAAAAAAGAAGATCAAAACTATGAACAATAAAATGGCAATAAATACATACTTGTCAACAATTGAATCTAAAAAACAAACTAAATAAACAAAAAGAACAGAGACAGGACCATGGATATAGAGAGGATTTTGATGGTTGCCAGATGGGAGAGGAGTATGGGGAAATGGGTGAAGAGGTGAGTGGATTAAGAAGTACAAAAGGTAGTTACAGAAAAGCCACTGGGATGTAAAGTACACTATAGGAAATGGAGTAGCCAAAGAACTTATACACACAAGACCCATGGTCATGAACAATGAATGGTGTAATTTCCTGAGGGAGTACAGAGTGCTGGGTGGAGGGGAACAAAGGGAGAAAAATTGGAACTGTAATAGCATAATTAATAAAATATAAAAATAAAAAATAAACCTCTATATTGTAGAAAACACCATTTTTAGAAGTTGAAAGTAAGTAAGAGACTGGGAGAAAATATTAACAGCATACTTGACAGGCAGAGGATTAATATCTAAACTAATATCCAAACACAAGGAATTCCAATAACCAATATGTATGACAAAGTATGAATATGCAATTCACAAAAAAAGAAATACAAAAGCCAATAATCATATGAAAAGATGCCCAACTTCACCACTAATCAGGAAGATGGCAAATCAAAACAATGTATCAATCCTTTTTCAGATCAGGAAATATTTAGTTTGGCAAAAGGTGTGAGGAAGTAGGTACTCTCATACATTATGTGTATAAAGACATACTGGTGTGTTACGTGTGCAATTTGACACTTATCAAGTTTTAAAAGCACATACATTTGCCCTGATAGGTGTGGCTCAGTTGGTTGGGTGTCATCCCACAAAGCAAAAGGTTCCTGGTTCAATTCCAAGTCAGGGCACATACCCTAGGTTGCAGGGTTTGGTCCCCAGTAAGGGTGCATACCAGAAACAACCAATGTTTCTTTCCCTTCCTTGCTCTCTCTCTAAAAATAAATAAATAAATAAATAAATCTTAAAGGAAAAATAAAGTTAAAAGCACATACATTCAACATAGCAATTTCACTTCTTGGTATCTATGGCTAGAAATACGAACATTTACACACAAAATACAAATGAGAAATATTAACACAGATTTCACTACAGCAATGATTAAAATAATCTGAAAATTACCATACTCAAGGACATTTAGGTAATGGTTAAATAAATTATGGAACAAACACTATACAAAACGGTATGAGGTAAAATTATATACACAAATAAAGGAAGATCTCTAAAATATATTAAGTGAAAAAAATCCTGATGTTTCCCTTCAGGTTTAAAAGAATAACATGTGAGTCAGGGCACATGCTCAGGTTGTAGGCCAGGTCTCCAGTGAGGGCCAAGTGAGTGGCAACCACACACTTATGTTCCTCTCCCTCTCTTTCTCCCTCCCTTCCCCTCTCTCTAAAAATAAGTAAATAAAATTTTAAAAATAAAATAAAATAACATGTGTGTATATATATATGTATATACACACATACACACACAAATCCCTCTTATCTGCAATTTCGATTCCTGTGGTTTCAGTTACTTGCAGTCAACTTCAGTCCAAAAATATTAAATGGAAAATTCCAGAAATAAACAACTCATGAGTTTTAAATTTCTGCCATTCTAAGTAGTGTGATAAAAGCTCACACCATCCCACTTTGGCCTGCCCAGGATGTAGTAATCATCCCTTTGTCCCTGTATCCATGCAGTATGTGTTACCAGATACCCCCTACCATCACCACCCCAATTAGTCACTTAGTAGCTATCTCTGTTATCAGATCAACTGTCCTGATATCACAGTGTTTGCTGTGTCCAAGTAACCCTCATTTTATTTAATAATGGCTCCAAAGAGCAGGAGTGGTGATGCTGGTGCCCTTGCCGGGTTACTCGGTTGGTTGGAACATCATCACATATACCAAAAGGGTTGCAGATTTGATCTCCATTCAGGACATGTACCTAGGTTGCAGGTTCAATCCCTGGTCGGAGTACACAAGGAAGGCAACTGATCGATGTTTCTCTCTCACATCGATGTTTCTCTTTTCTGCCTTCTTTTCCCTCTAAAATCAATAAAAATATCTTCAGGTGAGGATTAAAAAAAGATAAAGAAAAGCAATACTGACAATTCAGATGTGCCAAAGGAAGCTCTTTAAAGAGCTTCCTTTAAATGAAAAGGTATGTACATACACGAAAGCAACATAGTATGAATATATATAGGGTTCAGTACTATCCATGGTTTTAGGCATCCACTTGGGGTCCTGGAATGTAACCTCACAGATGAAGGGGGACAGTTGTATATGTAAATATAGATGAAAAGTTGAAAAAAGATGCATGCCAAGTTATTAACAGCAATATTGAGGAGGGAAAAAGATTGGAGGAGGGGAGGGAAAGCAGGGTACAAAGAAGATACTATTAAGAAAGGAATTTTTTTCCTGATCTATGAACTTCAGTATCATTTGATTTTTTACCGTGTAAATAACATATTATTTATATGCTTAAAAAAATAAAATTAGCTCTGATCAGCATGGCTCAGTGGATTGCGCATTGTCCTGCAGAATGAAGGGTCACCAGTTCAATTCTGAGTCAGGGCACATGCCTGGCTCACAAGCCAGATCTCCCCAGCTGGGGCCATGCAAGAGGCAACCAACTGATGTTTTTCCCTAGCACCAATGTCTCTCCCCTTCTCCTTCTCCCTCCCTTCCCCTCTCTCTGAAAATAAATAAATAAAAGTTTTTTTTAATAAATAAATAAATAAAATTAACAAAAAACATAACTCAAATATGGTTGTCCCTCAATCAGAAAGGCTCTCAGAAGGAGATAATACCAAAGTGCTACAAGAAAATCAAAGAAGAACAAGTACAGCATTGGGAAATATGTAGAATTAAGTACTATTATGCTCATATTTTCTGAATCAACCTGTCTGATGAAGACGTTTGAAAAAAAATGAAGTGACTGTGAAAATCTCATAAAAGTAGTAAGTTTAAGGTGATTAGACACAACATTCACTGAAATTAAGACACATAGGGCATTAACATCTCCCTCGTTACATTTATTTGTGGCTACCTCGTGGGAGTTGGTCTCTCCATGACCCAGTGAGAAGTATTATAGAAGACAAAATTTCAGCTTTAGGTACATATATAGCTATTTAATCTTCAATTGAACTGGGCAACCTTCCAACCCACTTGCACAGGTTCATACTGTTTTCAAGTCAGGCAGAAAAACAAACTTAATGCGACATATTTCTTCACTATATCTGCCTACCTGATACTAAATTTAAAAGCTGCCCAAAGAAAATCAGCTACCATCTAAATTCCTATATACACACATATATATGAGTGAGACTAAAATACTTTAAAATAAAAATATATCATGAAAAACTGGAAAATCCCCTTGCATTTAAAGCTATCTGATAACTACCTATGAAGACCTCATAAATGTGAGAATATTATAATATTAATTCATACCTGTCACTCCTTAATAGTAATGTAATTCAAAGGTTTAGTTCTGTCACCATAAACAAGGCCTCTGCTATTTTATAGGGTATTCAGCAATAATTAAAACATTACATAAGGAGAATCTAAGGTTTTCAAATATATTTAGGATTTAGTCTTTAAAATAGGGTATCACACAATAAGTAATTAAGACCAGGTAAAATTAAAAGTTTAATTTCTAAAAATTTGTCAAAACATTTAAAAATGTTTGCTATATGGTGAGCATAAATTTACATCTGAACATGTTACTTCTGTTTATTATAATTATTATCATTTGAAGAACTCTTCATACAAACATACAGTATCAATGTAGCATTGGTTCAAAATAATTCACCATGAAGTACTAACTTCGCATTTATTTAATCACCATTGTAACAAGAACTAAGAGAATTCACAAAGAATTCTTTTATGGGGTAAGACAAGGTTCCCAACCTCAAGGATCTTACCTTCTGGTTAGGGATATGATCTGAACACATGAAAAAAATTAAAGAACGGTAGACAGAACAAATAAAGTGTTAAATCAAGTAGAGTAGACTGACGCTACAGAAGTTCAGAGACAAGGGAAAAAACAAAGACTGGAAGGAACTGCCAGAAAGTCCTGCAGAGTATAATCCTAGAGAAAATGTTTTGCTTATCCAGGATTGACTATTGATAAAAATAACACTCCTCTAAGGAATAATCAACAAACATCACCTTATTAAACCACTTTGATGTAGCCCTTACCTCAAAGTGTTTATAATCAAAAGGAATACAGAACAAATACCAATTAGAAGATTACTACTGCTAATCACCAGGGAGTCTCATGAGACTAGTAATAATTTTTTCTTGATCCAGGTGCTAAATACAAGGTACACTCATTTTGTAAAAATGCATCAATCTGTACATTTAAAATATGTCCAGTTATAAAAATAAAAGATTATAACTTCAATCCTAAACATTCTCACAAATTACAATTAAACATCTCTCACTACTCCTGGACATCACCACCTGGATGTCCTGCCCCCACCTCAGACTCTACCTTCCCTTCAAAATCCAAAATCCCTACAGATTTTTCTGTTTCAATCAATGGTACAGATATCTAAGCTGAAAACTTTGGATTCAGAGAACTCCTCTAACTCCGGTGATTTAGCAAGACCTATTTCAAATCCAGTAAGTGCCAGATAACTTTCTAAGTACAATATAGCAATGAAAATGACAAAGTCCCTTCTCTCATGGGATTGACATTCTAACACAGAGTGACAGGCAAATACACATTTTTAAAGATTTTATCTACTTATTTTTAGAGGGAGGGAGAGGGTGGGAGAAAGAGAGGAAGGGAAACACCAATTGGTTGCCTCTCAGCAGCCTCCAACAGGAGATGCACGCAGAGGCCCACACGGGGAATCAAACCAGTGACCTTTTGTTTCTCAGGCCTGCCCTCAATCCACTGAGCCACACCACCCAGGACCATATTTTAAAGCCAGGTAGTGATTATATACTATGATAGTAAAAAAGAATGAAGTGGTAAAGGACTTTGGTTAAAACTGGTGATCAGGAAAAATCTGAGGTGATTTAAACTGAGAACTGAAAGACAAGGAAGGAACCAGACTTGAAGAACATTCCAGGCAAAGATAAGGAAGAGCCTGTGGGACTACAGCATAGAAAATAAAAGGAAAGGTAGCAGGAGATAAGACTGTGGAGACAGGCGAAGGTCAAATCACACAGACCACAGTAAGGAGTTTGAATTTTATGTCACATTTTAACTATCTCATGTCTGTGCTTTAATTTTCACTCTCAATTCTCACCTTCAGTCCTCAATGCCACACATCAGGACTATATCATTCTAATAATAACCTCTTAAGTGTTCTTCCTCATTTGAGCTTCTTACCACTCCAAGCCATTCTTATCACCACAGTAAAATCAAGTCTTTTTTAAAGCAGCGTTATACATTATCACTCTTCTGCGTCAAAGGGCAAAAAGATAAAAACATCAGCTCCTTAGTTTGAAGCTCAGAGCTCTCAGTAACAGGCCAGAACCCTGTCCCTCTCTAATTTTACCATCTATCATACCCCTCAACAAAACCTCATGCTGACCAAACCTGTTTCCTGAACATCATGTGACCTTGTCTCACAACACTCATCCCTCCACTTCCCCAACAACTTGCATACATTTGACTCCTCTAAATCACCATTTATTGTGCAAATAAAGTTCTACCTTAATAGAGTACAGAAAAGAAAATAATATTCCCAGTAAGGAAACACAATGAATGAAGGCACAAAAACTTGAGTATGTATATGATATTCACACACACACAAATAATGTCCTAAAAACAACAGTAATAATTATGTCCTATGACTGAGCACAGAAGGCATGATGAGATATAATAGGAAATAAAGCCATTCAGCAGGATTGTTAAAAGCTGCATGATCTTAAACAAATTATTTAACCTTTCTGGGCTTTAGTTTCTTCATCTGCAGAAGAAAGACAGTAACAATGCCCATGTCATAATACTGTAGCAATTTACTAATTTACTCAGCAAACAAACATTTCCTGAGCACTTACTCTGTGCTTCACATTGTTATAAGTGATGTAGAGGCAGCAGTAAATAAGACAGACAAAAATCTCTGCCTTGCGGTATTTAAATATTAGTAAAAGAAACAACAAGCAAAATAAATAACATATATGGCATGTCACCTAATGACAGGTGCTAAAGAAAAAAATAATTAAGCAGAGAGGAGAGGGAAAAAGCAAAATCTGAATCAAGACATGAAGGAATTAAGGAGACCAAGCCAATGTGGCTCAGTTGGTTGGCCTGTTGTCCTGCAGACTGAAGGGCTGCAGGTTCGATTCCTGGTCAGAACACATACCCAAGTTACAGGTTCAATCCCTGGTCAGTGTGCAAACCAGAAGGCAGCCAATCTCTGTTTCTCTATCACATCAATGTCAATGCCAGTCTCTGTGTTGTATGTGTGTGTCTCTCTTTCCCCCGCCCCTCCCTTCCTCTAGCTCTTAAAAAGAAAAAAAAGAAAGAATTGAGGAAACAAGCCAGGCAGCGTTCCAGACAGAGAAAATCAGTAATGAAAGGATGTGATCGAGCAAAAACAAGGAATCTAAGGAGACAGAATTGAGAGTGGGCAGTGAGTAGTAAAAGATGAGGTCAAAGAAATAAAAGGCATCAGATAATACAGAACCTGGTAGGCCATCATCAAGATTTTACCTTTTACTTTTCCAGGAGTAGGAAGCTATTGGAAGATTCTGAGCATGATATGATCTGACTTTGAAGCATATTACCAACATCTCTGATTTAACAGCATCTCTCTGGCTGATATATAAGAATATACTATAACAGAACAAGGTCAGGAGAAAGAGACCCTTAGGAAATTAAGTTAGATAATGGTACTTAACACAACAATGCCTGGCATATAAGCATCCATAAAAGACAGCTATTTTGGGGGAACTAGAAATGAATTTCCCATCCTGTTGAACCAAACACTAGTAGTAAAATAACTAGCTGAAGTTGTAGGGCAATGCAAGTGTATTTCATATAATCTAAGGCTTAGCAAAATTAAACACATTTAAATAAATAATTAATGACTTTTATGACTATTCCCTATTTGTCATAAAGACAATGCAGGTCTGTTTCTAACCACATCTTTCCTAGCATACCACTCAGAAGGCAGTGTCCTCAAATAAAACAAAAAGGAAAATTTGAGGAAATAAAGTATGCATGAAAATATTTTAATCTGGAAAAAGCTGGCTCTTTTCAAATCTACTATTTCAAATGGAACCAATATTGGATACCTCTATCAATTTAATTATCTTAAATTCTTAATGACCATATAAAATGCTGGCTGCAAAACCAACACTATTTAAAACAAAAAGGCAATGACAGCACTTTAAAAGAACTAAAAAGTAACCTGAAGTGCTGAAAAGCTTTCATTTCAAAAATACAAATACAGTTAACACCTTGGAAAACACTATGATTGACACTAACATGCATAATCCTGGTAAGGAAGGGGTCATCTGAGTGGAAAAAGGTACACACGTACTCTCATCTCTCCTTCCAAACTTAGTGCATGAATGTGGGACCAAATTCTTATGTGACTCCAACCTCTATATTAGCTCAGGGCTACAGAATTATCTCATTCTCACTCTAACCCTAGAGGCCTCTGGTATGGCTTCAACCTATCCCAGACTTTGTCTATGAAATCAAGACTCCATACTACAGGAACATCCCAGTTCCAAGAAATAGTTACAGTCTCTCAAAAACACTGAAAAAGGCATTTTAGTTTATAAACGATGATATAATAACAGCAACAAATATTCACTAAGTGCTTACCATATGTCAAGCATTGTTTTTAGCGCTTTACATTCTGATCCCATCAATCCACACAAGACTCAGATATTACTATCCCCAGTGATGAGAAAAAATGATGAAATTTAAGTAACTCATGAGAGGAACACACAAAAGTAGTAGGAACCAGGAGAAGCCTGGGGGGTGGAGAGAATGGGTTTAAACAAAGGATCAAGAAATGAGAATAGTGAGGGACTTCTCAAAAAGAACACTGCAAGCTAGAAGCAAGGCCTTCAAAAATTCTGAAGGAAAAATATTTCCAACCTAGCGTTCTACTATTCTATCTTCACAGAT
>PVIA01013641.1:0-31132 GCA_004024845.1 Tonatia bakeri
TTTTTCCCCCCCCCCCCCCCCCCGCAAGAGGCCACCTTCTCTTTTTCCCTCTTGATGAAATGTACGTCTCGGCCCGGCTTCGGGTTCAGTGATTGGACCGGGAACAATGGCAGTGATTTGAAGAGGCAGCTTCAAAGGCATCGGAGTGTTGAGGTTTAATTTTCCACATTTTGAAGAACACTCATGTCTCTCCAAAGCCAAGCAGTCGGAATGCAGCCCTGCTGGAGACGCTGACTGCTCGCTAGAGAAGGAGGAGCCCCACGCGTGAAACAGACACCCCAGTTACAGCCGCGCGCCCCCGCTCTGTCTGTGCCAGGCTGCCGCCCCCACGCCCGGCCCTCTCCAGGGTCGTTTCTCTGGTTTCCCTTGGAGACGTGTAACCAGGAGGCTGCCTGTGCTGGGGGCAGGGGGACAGCCCCTGCCCTGGCTTTGTGCTTGTGGTTCGGCCCAGAGCACGTCTGTTAAGCACCTGCGGTGTGCCTGGCACCCCACACTGCCTATCGGGGTCACTGACAGGAACCCCCCCCGGGTCTGGCAGGAACAGCGGCCTCTGCTAGACCATTGGGGTGACCCTCGGAACCTGGGTGTCCGGGTGTCCAGCTCCACGCTGTCCTCGGGTTGGTAAACTTACGGGACCCGTGGTCTCCGTGGTCTGGGAGGCTCTGGCTGCTCCCCCGTTTCCCGAAGCTGTGACCCCTCCGTGATCTGGGAGCTTGGCCTTGACCTGGGGGGCGAGAATGCCCTTCTCTGGCCTCTGGCAAGGGTCCCCTACCAGCTGGCCCCCCATACATCCTAAGGAGGAATGCTTGTGGTCGGCTCTGGGGACAGGGGACCGCTCCTGTTGCCATCGCCGGGGACGCTCCCTGGAAGCGGCCGGCCAGGAAAGGCTTCCTGAGGACACGGGCACGTGGTCTGCAGACCCACACACGTCAGTCACGGGCCCCGAGAGCCGTGCGGCTCGGTAATTGGGGTATTTCCTTTCAGGCCTGAGCTCTGGGCCAAGGAAATCTTTCGGGTCTATGGAAAGCTTCCCTGACCCGGGCAAGCACTCACAGTGCGTCCTCCTGGACCAGGGTTACGGAAGGATTCCCTGGGCCATGGCCAAAGGGCGACGCGCTGTGGAGAGGCGGTCCCAGAACGGCCGGCCTCAGGCCTCCGCCCGATTCCCCGGGTGCAAAGCTGCCTGCCTTCCCTGTGGCCCCTGGCCTGTCCCCTGTGTCCCACCATCCAGGCTGAGGTTGGGAGGTGCAGGAGGGTGGCAGTTGGCGGGGATAAGAGAGGAGGCCAGGGCCTCAGTGCCACCCAGCCGTGGCCCTGAGACATTGCTTAATGTCTCTGTGCTACAACGACCCCCATAAAACCAAGGTCACACCACAACCCTCTAGAACACTCCGCCTTGTCTGGTCAGTACTGGTCCTGGGCCCGGTGCCCAGCACCTGCCCAGTGCACAGCCGATGTGTACGTGGGGAGTTGTCCTGGGCCCCGCGGTGGGCACCCTGGAGAGTCAGCTGGGGTGCAGCCATGAGGGAGCCGGCAGCTGCCTGCCTGCCCGTGTGTGGTCACCTCAGTGACAGGAGCCAGCATTGAGCGTCCTTCGGGCTGAACACAGCCACGCCCAGGAAGCATCTCTGCTGAGCGGTGTCCACCGCGAGCGGGCTGCCCAGCAGGGGCTAAGCGCCCTGTCCCTGGAAGGGGTTCGAGGAGGGGCTTCCAGTGGGGGGTGGGTTAGCTGGCCGCGGAGCTGCACCCTGAGGTCCTGTGGCATGAAGGCCGCCCCCGCACAGCCGCCCACCACCACCCTCCTCACACCTGCCGGCTCTGGGGCACGCGTGTCGCACAGTGTCAGAGTCCTGGGGTCGCTTGCCCTGGACGAGGGGGTCAAACCAGCAGGTGCGCGCTCCCGCCCAGTTCCAGAGGCCGTGGCCCCTCTGAACGCTCCAGGGGAGGGTCCTCCCAGCCCCCCCAGCTTCCGGCGGCTGTCGGCAGCCTCGGGTGTCCTTGGCTCGTCGGCACACCCACCTAGATGTCCCGAGACGCTTCCATGGTCTCGGGGGCCTCTTTCTGCTCTGTCCACGTTTCCATGTTGCTACTTTCTCTTCTTAGAGGACCCCCGTCCTATCAGATCTAAGCCTCACCCTCCTCCAGTAGGACTTCATTTTAACTAATCATATCTGCAAAGACCTATTTCCAAATAAGGTCACGTTTTGAGGTTCAGAATGGCCATGACGTCAGGGGTACCCCATTCAACCCAGTTCGCGTGTGCAACATCCTTGGGGGCTCCCCCTCGTCACACGTGTTCCTCGGTGCCCCTCCCACTCCCAGGTGCAGGATGCAGAGCCGGGAATGGGGGGCTGGGAGCCGGGCGTTCCTCCTGAGACCCCCGAAGCTATCAGCCCTCTGAGCAATGTGGAGAACCCGCGGGGGTAGGTTGGGGACAGCTTCCAGCCACCAAAAGGGACACCACCTCTGGTCCCCTCGTGTGGCGTGGATGTTCTGCACGGCACTTGGTTCTTTCGCGGCCCCTGAGGCAGTCTGCTGGCCCTGACCACCGTCTGCGGCTGCAGGTCTCCATCAGCAATGACGGTGCTTCTCTGGTCTTTCCCCCTGCCCGAACGTTGGCGTATTTGTGTGTTTGTTTTGGGTTTTCAGAAGCGGGAAGGCCTGCTGCATTCCAGCCACATCACGGAGGAGCTGACCACAACCACCGAGTAAGTGGGCCCTTGCCCCGCCCCCGGGCCCCTGCGGCCGCCAGGGACCCGACACGCCACGCCCCTGAACTGTAGGGTGAAATTTCCATGCAAGTGTCTGTCCCGGCTTCACATCCCCCACACGCTTCCTTTAAAGTTTTTTATTTTTCTCCTTTGTGAGGAAGGGCAAGCAAGCGGTTTGGTTTGGTATTTACATGAGAAATTCTATACCTGTCATTTCTCCCCAAGTAGAAAATATAAACAAAAATATACAGCCTAGGACTTCCTTAGACGGCCTGGAATCTTTCCTGGAACGAGACAGAGAATAATAAACAAGTGAAGAGATAATTTACCACGTTCAAAGTCTCTCACAAGGAAGCAGAGGGTAAAGAGACATTTATAATATTGAATTTCCATGTCGTGGAACTGCTTGACTTTACAGGGTTCAGTGTCAGAACGAGTGAGTCCCCAAAGAAGCCGGTGGGCTTGTCCCACCTGATGGTAGAAGGTGGCTTTTGGGGTGTTGAGAGAGAGGGGGACAGGGAGGGAGCTGGCGCTCGGCCGCTGGAAGGACCCTCGCTCACCCGCCCACACTGGCTCCGGCAGAGGGAAGAGCCACGGCTGAACCGGAGCCGCCTCCGCCCCTCGGAGCGAGCCAGAGGGCCCTGGTCACGGAGCCCCAGGGGCTTCACATTTCCCGAAAGGAGCAAATCAGGCGCTACATGTCACATGTCGTGTTTGGGGGCCGTGTGACACCTTGTTAAGCATCTTTAAAATTCACGGCGTTTGTGCCTGTCCCTGAGACCTGTTTCGGATGAAACAGAACATTAAAAATGGATGGTCTCCACGAACCCATCCGCCCGGCTCACGGACTGATTAGTTAGTGTCATGAATTCCTGTGTGGTCTTTGAAAACGCAGTGCTGACACGGGAGGCCACTCCTGGGGTGGGCGCTGTCAGGTGTGGGGGGACGCTGGCCGTGGCCTGAGGCGTGTGCACATCTATCTGTTCCAAGCCCGTGGAGGGGGGTTGGGGGTGGGGAGGGAGGACAAGGGGTAGCTTGAGAGGAAGTCGGATGGGCCAGTGTCTTCCTGTCCATGTAACAGACCCCCCCAAAACCGAGCGGCTTGAAATGACAGCCATTGTGTCTGCTGACAGTCCTGTGTTGGCAGTCCGGGCTGGGCTCAGCTGGGCAGGTCTTAGGCCTGTCTGGTCGTTGGTGACAATGTGCAGCTCTGTCCCACCTCACATGTTCTCCTGAAGCTGGGCGTCTTCCCGTATGCCCTCTGGGTCCTGAGGGAGTGAGAGCAGCCATGGGCCCCCGGGGCCCCCACGCTTGCATCCTCGAGGTCCATGGGCCAGAGCCAGTAGGAAGGCCGTCCTGGGTTCGGGGTGGGAGGGGCAGCCCAGCCCACAGGCAGCCTGAGGGAGACCTGAGAGGAGGAGGGGTGTGGGGGGCGGAGGGCTCTGTCGTCAGAGGTAACAGGTGGGAGAGCAGCTCCCACAATCCGCAGCACTCATCGGCACGCAGCAGGCCTACTGTGTGCCAGGCGCTGTGCTGGGCACTGAGAGGTGGAGGGGTGCTCCTCTCCCCAGGGCTGGCGGTCCAGCTGGCAAGAAAGGGTGTGTCCTTGGACATGTGAAATCCAGCTGGTGGGCAGTGCCATGTGGCCCAAGGGGATTTCAGCAGGACGGGGAGCACCCCCAAACCAGTGTGGGAGGGTTTCTTCCAGCAGAGGCCGCTCAGCCTCCTGCCCGGTCTCCCGACTCGGGGTTTGTCTCGCCCCTCCCCTCCCCTCTGCGTTTGTGGCCTCAGCAGATGTGGTGTAGGACGTCTGCCTCCACCACTTAGTGCCCCGTCTGCCTCCCTGCCACGTCTGGCTCTAGTCCCTTCTCAGCTTGTCCTCCTGCCCTACTGAAGACCCACCGTCAGTTTCTTCAGGCATCTGCCCCTCTTCCCATCTAGCCTCAGTGTCCTTCCCACTTCTCTTTCTAGAGGCAGGTCTGAGGTCACCTCCTCCAGGAAGCCCTCCCTGCTTGCAAGCTGGAGTGACTGGCTTCCTTTAGTTCCCATAGCATCTCCTGTATGTCATACTGGGTGCACACAGACCATGTGGAAACGTGGGCTCATGGGTCTCTGTCACCACTGGGTGTCACGAGGGCAGGGTCGGGGCTGTTCATTTCTGTATCTGTGTGACCTGCACATAGTAGGTGCTCAAGAACATGCTTGTTACATGAGGTGGATCCAAAGGGCTTGAGTCTAGAGGGCTTTGGGGACAGATAGAAGATCACCTTCCCTCTCAGGAAGGTGGCTGTGTGTGTGCCCTTGAGATTGTCCAGGAGAAGTGAGGTGTTCCACCTCGTGGGTTCCACAGGACCCTTTAGGGTCGGGGTTCCTGGAAAGTGCACCGTGTTCACTCATGGACGTGGGCCCTTCGGTCACCTACAACCTTGTATTTTCAAGTTCATGGCTGTGAAAGAGCCGCTAGCTGCTGAAACGCTGTCCGCGTTATCCGCTTCTGTGATCTAAATACCCCCACCCCAGAGATGCTGAAGGAACGGTTTCGGAAAAGACGGTGCTTTCCTGCGGGGTGGAATTCACCAAAGCGGGGCTGCGGTTTAGTAAGCCGCCCTTTGGGAGGGTGCTTCAGGGCCCCGGCTTCCGCGTCACCTTACTGACCCGGGGCCTGGGTGCCCTGCTGACAGCTCTCTCTCTGTTTCTTATTTGCAGGGCGATGATGGGTCGGTTTGGTAAGTAATCCCAGGAGTGGGATGCAGTTGGGGAGTCTGGGGTCGTGGGGCACTTTGGGGTCAGCCCAGAAATCCCCTGGACTTCAGACAGTTACTCGGGGGCAGCAGGACCCCTGTGCATGTTGCTCGCTCCCCCCACACGCAGTTCTGGAATCCAGAGGGAGCTCCTGGCTCCCGTGGGCCTGTGCCATGGGCCGTGTTCATTTTCGGGGCCGGGCGAGGCCAGGCGGTGAGGAAGGGTGGGTGGTGGAAGGGAGGACAGGACAGGGACACGTCTGGGCTGTGGCACACACTCTCGCCCGCCTGCAGGAACTGAGAGGGCGTGGAAAGGACAGAGGGGAGGGCGGAGACGCTGGCTTGTGTGAGGAGCATAATTAGCCAGGAGAGGGTTTCTGTACGGGAGTGCTTTCGTGTGTGGCCTTCCCACCTTGAAACCTCTGGCTCAGCAGATGTCCTCCGAGTCGGGCAGCCTTGGCCGCGGTCCCCGCTGGGCGTCCTTGGCCTGCTCCTTCCCCTCTCTGCTCCTCCTCTGTGGTACGGGTCAGTCCAAGGTCGCTGAGCGGATCCGTGGGATGACGGTGCGTGCTGCGCTGACCGGCCCGGCTCCTTCTGTGGGATGGCTATTACTGTTCATTTGCAGTGGCCATTGTCCTGTCCTGGTACAGCCCCATGACCCCATTGGCTCCTCAGCGAGGGACAGGGGGCAGAGGGACAGCTTGTGGCAGCGTTCAAACCCAGAGGCAGCCCGAGCCAGGCTCACTGCTTTGCAGAATGAGCCCCAGACACCAAGCTCTCCAGTGAGCGGGGAGGGGGTGTGGCTGTGAGAAGGAAGAGTGGGGACTGAAGAGAAGTTTGCATGCCCCCCCCCGGGGGCCTGCGGGCCAGCGCTGGTCCCAGAGCTGAGGGGCTTCAGCCTGCAGAGCTCGCCCAGAGCCTTCTACCGCTTGGCCACAGGCGCTGTCCCAGAGCTCTGTCACGAGGCCCACGCGGTGTGTGAAGAGGGCTCGTCCGTTCTCGAGATCCTTGCACGTGGGAAAAATGCATGTTCCTAAATCTTTGTTAGGGGGTGGGCCTGGGAGATGCAGTCTCCACCATGTTTTTAAGTGGCAGTTCAGGTTGTTTGGGTGTCTTCATTAATTCACATAAAAGCGGGGGAAAGGACAGAGAAAAGGAAACTGTCCTGTGTCCAGTTGCTGAGGTCCCCGGACATCAGTCGGGGTGCTGCACATGTGTGGGGCACCCGGTGGACCGGCACCGTGGGCAGCCTGGCTCTCCAGTCTGGGTGGAGGCCTGCGTAGGGGTGCAGTGCGCCCCTCTGTTGCGTCCCTGTCCTCTCTGCAGGGGTGACGAGGTGACAAGTGGGGTCCTCGGAGCATTTTTGGCTGTCATCTGGTTTCCTGGTATTGTCACTTCTGTGTCCGGGACAGGCCTGGCTCGAGGTCTGGGGAACTGGGGGAGAATCGGCCCCATTGGGTGCTGTGTGGCACCCGTGGCCGAGTATAGACGCTGGGTGAGAAGCCGTGGCTGGTGCACAGGTTGGAACTCTGGGGTGAGAGCCGGTGTCGCGGCGTGGCAGGGGGTGCTGCCGTCACGCTGATGAGCACGGAGCCGGCTGGGCTTCGGCGGGGGCGGGGACCGTGGAGCCACGAGCCCGGGAGTTGGCCTCATTCCTCACAGGCTCCTGCTTGCGCACGAGATGCAAACAAGCTATTAGCGCGTGGCAGGCAATTAGTCCCACTCCTTGGTGGCTCCGCTGACGTAAGCGCCAGGTCTCCTGGCGACCCAGACCGGCAGCCTCGGGGGTGTAGCAGGGTTCCTGCCAGCCCTGCTCCTGTGGGCGCCTTCACCCCTCCGAGTGGGCTCTCCCTGCGGTGCTGGTCCCCGGCTGGCCCCTCTAGTTGGTTCCTGTACACTGTCACTGGGGCCAGGCTTTGTAAAGCACCCCCAAACCCCTAACTCTTCTTTCCTCTGCCCCCTCCTTGTTTTAAGCCAAAGCCACAGCCCTTGCATGCCCTTCAAGGCCTCCTCACTCCCCCTGCAAGCCCAGCCTGCCTGTGGCCCCCTCCCTGCACCCTGGGACGTGCTCCCTTCAGCTATCATGCTGCAGAGCCCTGGGCCTGGGGTTCTCTCCCCCTAGGATCCCCCAGGTCCCCCCACCTCCATGGCTCACTCCCTCAGCTCCTCCAGCTCTCCTTCCAATGGCACTTACCCAGGCCACTTCTCAGACCGCCCTGCCCCAAATGACCGCCCTCCAGCTGGTCCTGTGCCCACCCTCCTTGTTACTTCTGTGCTCTCAGGAAGCACGCTGCTCTGCTCCCCGTGTCAGGGTGTTCTCACGTCGGGCCCTGCCATGTGCCCGGCAGACATGGGGTGCCCAGGCGGCGTGGGGACCCCGGCCCTGTCCACTTCCCGCTCACCCGTGGCTGCTTGACCGTGAGCGTCCTGGGGGCCGGAGCCGAGGCTGCCTGAGTGTGCATCACCCAGGGGCCTCCGGGGCCCCAGGCAGGCCCTCCTCGGGCAGGCGGCCGCCTGGGGTTCTCAGGGAGCGTGTCCTCAGCCTCGGTGGGTCTCACGTCAGCACTCTGAGCTGGGGGGGTTCATGCTGCCCCCACCCCCACCCCTACTCCCAGCTCCTGACAGCATCCCTACACTGGCTGAGGTGGGATGGGAGGCCCTGCTCTCCCCAGGGGTGCTGGGGAGCTGCAGCCTGGTCTCCATGGCAACGGGGTTGCTGGCTGCCTTTCTGGGAAGGTGGCCATCCCCCTTCCCGGGGAGGTGGGGGAGAAGGGAACAGAAGCTTTCTTCCTCTTCCCCTCCTGCCCCTCCCTTCATGTCCCCCCTTTCTGCCAGCTGAGCTCATTCCCACCCTGCAGCTGGAAGGACAGACCACCACCCCTGGTCATAGCCCGCTGGAGTCCTCACTTGGAGTCCCCCCATACCCCACGGGAGCCAGTCCCCTGACCCCCTCGCAGGCCACTGCTGGGCACCCACTCTCAGCTCCTTGGCCTCTCCCTGTGCTTGCTGTCCCTTCTGCTGAGAATGCCCCCTGACTCTTCTTGTCCTGACTCCTGTGTGACGCTTCTCTGGGCACCCGGCTGGTTTCACAGAAAGGGGAAGTGGCTGGAATGTCAATTGACCATCAGCAGCTGCCCCTCAGCCTCTGTTGGGTGGCAGTGGGGAGAGGCGGGGTCTGGGGCAAACTGCAGAGTCCCCGACCCACTGCCTTGGGCGGTGTGTCAGTGCTGGGTGGGAATGGAGCCCCAGCTTCCAGCTCTTTAGAGAAGCCAGAAATTCAAAACTATGGATAAGTCTTCCAATTTAAGAAATGCTAGACTCGAACAAACAAAATAACTTTATTTGGACCAAACTAGACATCCCTGAAGTTGAACTTGGCAGACACCGGCACACTCTAGTTGATCTGGCCCCTCTCTGTATCCTTCCTGGCCTCTTGGGTCACCTGTCTCCTCTGTGCCCAGCCGCCTCCCCTACTAGCGCCCCCCACAAAGTCAGGGCTGCTCCCTGTTCATTTCTGTGACTGTTCCCAAAGGAGGGAGGCGAGGGTCTGGTGCAGGATGACAGGGGGCTGTCAGGGATGGGGTGCCTGCCAGGACGGGGTGCTCAGCCCTCCGTTCCGAGCCCGATGGTGAGGGATGGGCGCCTTCACCCCGAGGTCACCGAGGAGGAAACAGGTGTAGGGAGTGGGCTGCCTGCTTGCAGTCAGGGCACTCTGAGGCCGGGCAGCGGGGGTTTGAGCCCGGACCTGGTTCCAAACCAGCCCGCAGGGCGCCAGCCCTGGGCCCGCGGGGTGCCGGCTGCGGGTGACGGGCTGAGATGCCACCTCTGCTCCCTGGCTGTGCCGGCCCAGCGGTGGCCCAGCTAAATATACCCACTGACGTCAAGTGCTGCTCGGCTGCTGGGTTTTTTGCAAACTGCATTTAAATTTTGTGTTTTGCTTGTAAAGATTAGCTCCCCCCAACCCCCGCCCCCACAGACCGCACTGAGTGTAATCTGACCTGCAGGGTCAGAAAGTGATTGGCGGCAGTAGGAAGGCTCTGTGCCGTTTGGTCGTGCCCCTCACCCCCACTGAACACGCACACACCATGTCCACGAGTATGCATATCACACACATGCCCCTTCCTTCTCTCCCTTCCTCTTGGCCTCTCGCCTTCTTTCCCTCCCCCTGAAGCCAAGGAGGGGGCTCCCTGGGCTGGGCTGGGGTGTGAGCTGCCCCTGCAGCTGGCCCTCGGGTGGGTACAGAGCACAGAGTGCCTTCCTTCGGGGCCAGGCCCTGGGAAAAGGGCTGGGACCTGCCTTCTCCTCATCGGCCCCTCCCCCACTTCCCAGGGTCAGGCTGGACAGTCCTGCAGAACACCCTCACCCCCACCCCGGAGCCAGCTCTGATCCACCCTCCTGGCCATCCCCACACTGGCTGAGCTTCCAGCCCACGCCCTATAAGTCTGGGTTTCCCAGCCCCGCCAAGCTCCACTTTGGGGTTCAGCCTAAGCCCTGGCTAGTAATAGAGGACTTCTCTGCAGACCCCAGAAACCTTGGGGGGACAGTGACTCCTTCAGGACAGAAGATGGGAGCCCCAGGCCCTTCCAAATGCCCCCCCCCACCTTGCTGACCCAGCAGCAACCCCTCACAGCCCTGCGTTCACACTGGCGACCTCAGCCCTCCTGCCTGGGGTCCGGCCGGCAGCAGTCTCTGTCTGGTCCCGTCCTGCCCTCTGGGCTCGGCCGTGGCAGCATCAGGCCAGGTCTAGGCCCTGGGCACCTGCCAGCCCCGCTCCTTCCTGATCCGCCGAGAGCCGTTCCAACTCAGCCTCCAGCCGCTGCTCTCTGGAGGATGAGGCTGATCCTGTGTGAATTTGGAGGGTGGCTGGGCCTGTGTGTGGGAGTTAAAGTGGGTTAGGGCTCGCCTGGGCGAAGGCGGGTGGCTGTGACATGGTGGAACGGCTGCCCCAGGTCCCCCAGATGTTCTAATGCAGGGGACCCCCTGAAAGAGTTTCTGTAGAGAGAGCCTGGGGCAGGGTGTGCTCTGGCTCATTCCTTTGCCCTGGGCACGAGCTGTGGGCCTGCACTGTCTTGGGAGCCGGACACAGTGCAGGGAACGAGCCACATGGGCACCGTGTGCCCCCTCGGAGGGCAGACAGAGGAAAACGAAGCAAGCTCTCAGGTAGCAATTAATTGCTGTGAAAAATGCACCTGGGTAAGAGGGGAGACAGCACGCTGCGCTGTTCCTCGGCCGAGGAAGGCCCCTCAGAGGCGGTCATTTCTGAGGGCGCCTGCAGGAAGGGAGGCCGGTGAGCGGCAGGTGCAAAGGCCCCGGGATGAGAGAGGGGCAGAGCAGCCGCCAGGAAGCCGCCTGGTGGCGTGCAGCCAGGGAGGCCGCATGTGTCGGGGTGACGCTGAGCTGAGTCCCCCTCGCCCAGGTGGGAGGGAGGACGGTTTTTACTTTAAGAGTGATGAGCAGCTGTCAGATGGGGAGGAGGCCAGACGTGGGCTAATTTACACTTGAAAAAGAGAACGGGTTGAGGGGCCTGCAGTGGAGGCAGGAGGCCTGTTAAGTCAGAGGCTGTGGCTGGCTGCGCCCAAGTAAGGGGCGATAGGGCTTGTGGGGGGCAGCCACGAGCCGCTGTGGGGTGGCGGAGAGGGGGCCCGGTGGGCCCACAGGTCTGCTGTAGGCGAGCAGTGTGAGAGAGCACACCCCCAGTCCTCGGACGGCTCGGGGTGGACGTCCCTGTGTTCCCTGTGAGTCAGGTGGGAGGACAGACCCTCAGGTGGGAGGAACCCGAAGCATCTCCTCCTGGCTGGCGCCTGCGCTTCGGTTCTGGCAGGAGCCGGGAGGGTTCTGGGAAGCAAGGACGCCCGAGGGACAAAAGCTGAGTTTTCCTGGGACAGGAGGGTGGGGGAAGAGCAGCCCCAAACCCTCTCCCCTGTGTCTCCCTGTCGCGCAGAGCGGGATGCCTTCGACACCCTCTTCGACCACGCCCCAGACAAGCTCAACGTGGTGAGGAAGGTAGGCACTCGGCTTCTTGCTGCTCGGACGCCTGCTGGGAAGGGGATGGGGGGGTGAAGTTCCTGAAACGTTTGCCTCTTGGGCTGACGCGTAATTACGGTCAAACCTAACTCCAGTGCGTAAAATTGGCAGGTTTTTAACTCAGCGACGTCTTCACTCGCTGGGTATCTGCCCACCCGCCCGCTGCTGGGAGGAGGCCCCAGCCAGGGCCCACGTGGGTGGCGGTTCGTTCCAACACGGGGCTTTTACTCAGCGTGGAACAGCCTCTCAGCGGGTCACCCCGCGGGCCTGGCTGACCTCATTAGCATGAGGCCGCGCACACCGCCGCAAACGGGAGGCCTTTGCTGGTGGGGCCTTCTGCGCCTGCACTCGGCCCGCTCACCCCAGCCCGCCCTGGGACAGGAGCCCGGAGAGCAGGCCCCTCGCCGTCCACCCCGCAGCCTGCCCGTGAACTTGTGGATGGAAAAACCCACTGGTACCCGAGCCTCTGGAGTCAGAGTCTGGGGAGTAACGAGCTTCCAGTGGGGCTCTGCCAGGGGGGCTTGTTCCCCCCCAGGAGGAATTGAGTGTCGGTGCGCGGCACATGGGGTTCTCTGAGCCCCTGCAGGCGCATCACCACGGACGGTGGCAGTGGGTGGATGTGCGTCCTGCCTTCCTGGGCCGCCTGGGGAGCCACCATTTCTGTGTGCCACCCAGGAGACAATTTCCCCAAACAGGTCTCTTTTTAAAAAAAATTTAGTCTATATTGTATTTTTTCCATTACCGTTTAGCCCCCTTGTACCCCCCCACCAGCAGTCACCTCCTTGTCGCCCACATCCATCAGTACTTTCTCCTTTTCGCTCGACCCTCCGCCATCAGCTCCCCCCACCGGCAGCTGTCATCCGCTCTCCGTCTGCGAGTCTGTCCCTGTTTCGAGTGTTAGTTGAGGTCGCTCATTAGATTCCACGTGTGAGTGAGATCCTGTGGCATTTGTCTTTCTCTGATAAGACATTTGGCAGCAGTGTGGCGGGACCTGGAGAACCAGAGCAGGTTTCTTACTGCTGGATTTCTCAGAGACTTTAAAACGCTGCTGTGCTGGAATCCTCCCAGAAAGAGCTTGGGGGGCGGGGGAAGATTTTTCAAACGTTCATGTCAGTAGAGAGATATGCCTGTCTGTTTTGGCGGTGGGAGTGGGGGGACACGAGACATGGCCATGAAGCCCACCTGCGGAAACCGCCGGTCTGGGCGGGGGCTGGGAGGTTGGCAGTTCTTTGCAGAAGGCCACAGAATCACCCCCTGGTCCTTCGGGGTGGGGTCTTCCTAGTGTCTTTGGGTCAGGAGGGCCACACTGTGGGGCCTCAGAGCAGTGTCCCCCATCCCACCCGGCCACCTCTGGCCCTGGTGTCCCTGGTTCAGTGGATGGTTTAATCCGTCTCCCTTACTTAGCTGCCATGTGATCTGAGCCAGATTACATGCCATGCCTCCGTTTCCCCATCAGTCGAGGAGGGACAGAGGCAGCCCCCCCTCACAGGGTACACGAGTGTAAAATGTGACCATGTCTGCGTGAGAGTCCGGCGCGCAGTGCGCAGCCACCGGAGCACGCTGAACATGCGGCCGTGCACGTGGGTGAGCTTCTGTCCAGCAGCAGCCACGAGGCCATGTCATGCTTTGAAAAGACGTCCCTTGGGCACTTGGGCCTCAGCACAGAGGGAGACAAAATCCCTCTGCTTGCCCCACGGTTTCCTGCACCCAGCCCCACCCTCCCGCCTCCACACCGAAAGCGGCTGGCGGAGGCCCCCCTCCCGCCCGACCTCGTCTTCCCAGACCCGCCCCGCCCTCCCCTCTCCCGTCCCTCCCACCTCCTGCCGCGGCCCAAAGAGCCACGGCGTGCGTGCAGGTCTTCACGGCTGGGTGCCTGCTCTGCCCGCTCCCGCCCACTCCTGCCCCCTACCCCACGCCCGGCACAAAGCTCCTGCTGCGCCCCACTTCCAGGCAGGGAGCCCCACGCCCTCCCTTGTGCTCGCCAGACTTCTCCTCCCGTCTCGCGGGTTTGCCGTACCACTTGATTTCTCTGTCACCCCACTGGGGGTGTATGTGGGGAATTAGGTCACGGGGTCTCGGGGAGGGCTCTGTCCTGCTGTCTCCGTGTCCCCAGCACCACGCCGAGCACGTGGCCATGGGAGTTGCTCCATAGATTTGAGTGGAAGGAATGAGGAAACGACAGCACGCCCAGGGGAGGGGGGTGGGGCTGGGCTGGAGTTTCCATCAGACTCGGGTCTGTTTGCTGAGAAAAGTCACAAGTGACAGTTTACAAATGACTGTCCCCAGGTCAAGCCTGTGTGTGTGTGGGGGGGGGTGGCCTCAGGCAGCCTTTCTCCCTCCATCTTTCATGCCCAGGGTGACATTTAGGATACATTTAAATGTTTAATCGCCTCCCCCTGACAGCTGTGTCCTTCTGAAGGGCGCTGGTCTCTTCCCTCGGGCTGCGGAGTCTGGACGGAGTGTGTGTGAAGAGAAGTGTGCTTCCTTCTGCCACGGGGACAGTTTTAGGCATAATGTCCTTGAAACCGGGGGTTAGAACATACGAATCTCCCGGAAACCAGACATTTTGTTTTAAGCACAAGCTTTTTATTTTGGCAAACGGGAGCTCAGGGGAGCAGTTCACGAAGCCAGGGGTGGCACGGAGCAGGCCCTCTCTCACGGCTCTTGTGTCCCTTTGCCTCGGCAGTCCCTCATCACATTTGTGAACAAGCACCTGAACAAGCTGAACTTGGAGGTGACGGAACTGGAGACCCAGGTGAGCCGTGTTCTGGGTGGCGTCCTGCACCGTGTCCTGCCAGCGCTGTGACCCCGGGGTGGGGGGGCCGCGAGCACGCACCACATGACGTCTTGTGCGTCCCGCAGGAGTGCCCGCCCTGCAGCCCCAGCCACCCTCGGGGCCTCTCAGACCCTCTGCCTCTGCCTCCTGGGGCTGTCGCAGCAAAAAGCACAGCACCCAGAGCGGTGCAGGCAGCAGACCATTCCCTCCCAGCCCTGGAGGCTGCAGGTCGGGGGTGGGGGCTGGCTGGCGACCCTGGACATCTGTGGGGTTGTGGCTGTCGTCACCTGGTCTCTGCCTCATTGTTACAAGCGGTTCTCCGTGTGCGCGCGTTTGCCTGGTTCCTGCTTTTGTAAGGACAGCAGCCACGTCGGGTCAGGGCCCACCCGGCTGACCTCATGTGCACCGGTCACTTCTGGAAAGAGCGTTTCCCATAAGTTCGCATTCCCAGGGCCTGGGGCTGGGAGGCCACCACGTCTCTTTGAGGGGCGATGCAGTTCCACCCCTAACACCCTCCAGGCTGCCCCACCACCCACCGAAGAGCCTCTGCCTGTGCCGGTCCCCCAGTCTAGAATGTTCTGTCCCCAGCCCCCAGCAAATGCTCACTCAACACCCCAGAGAACAGGCGCAGAGTATCTTCTTCTGCGGCAGGTGTGTGAGGTGCAGTTGCCTCCTGAGGAGCTCAGGTCTGGACCGCCCGCCTGGGTCCAGTCACAGGTGGATTTTTGTCCTAGGAGTGTATCAGAAAAGTTTTTGATGTTTTTCGTTGCTAACAAAACAGTCCTATCGCTGCTTCTTTGTTATTAAGGCATGAGTCGTTATACTTGTGAATAGATACTTTTTTCACACTGTCTTTCAGTTTTGGTGTCTCGTGTTCGTGTCAGTAATACGGTGACACTGGTAGCACCTACAGTGTTTCGTGCGAGGCAACACTGACACAGGCACAGCCGATGGCTGGCTCATCTTGTAACCAAGCAACGTGACCTTGCGGCACAGAACCGCACGTGCGTTTTCTCCTCCTTGTGATTTTCTTAGGAACATCTGTTCTCCAGCGTCCTTTGCTGTGAGAATACAGCGCACAGTACATGGGTTCTCGACCATGTGGGGTGTCGGCACCCCCGACCCCTGCGTGGTCCGCCGGTCCGCTGAGCCCTCCCCACCCCCACCCGGAACTAGCGCAGCATCGGGAAACAGAAACTATGTTTTGAGCACGCAGCAGGTGTTCAAGACAAGATATAATTTTCTAGGGATTAGCTGGGGCTGGAATTGGGAGCTGCAGATTCTTGGTACCAGTTTCTGAAATGCACAGCTGATCCTTCTTAAAACCCTGGGCGCTTGCATTCATTTCTTTCTCTTTAACTTTTCTCATTTGCTTTTCTAATTAAAAAAGTAATTCAGGTTCATTGTAGAAATGTCTGACAATGCAGAGACGCAAAACCGATAAAAACCCTTTGTAACGCATCACCCAGAGAGGCTGTGCCGGGAGGTGAGGCCCGGAGCTTTTCTCTGCGTGGGTCGTTAATCGTGGACAGCGTGGGTGTGTGTTTGAGAGCCAAAGGCCTGTTTTTATTTTTCTTAAGATATTTATTTATTTATTTTTAGAGAGAGGGGAAGAGAAGGAGAAAAACACCAATGTGTGGCTGCCTCTTGTGTGCCCCTTACTGGGGACCCGGCCCACAACCCAGGCATGTGCTCTGACTGGGACTTGAACCGGCGACCCTTTGGTTTGCAGGTCGGCACTCAACCCACTGAGCCACACCAGCCAGAGCCAGAGGTCTGTTTTTAATGTGCATATGTGTTTGGGTGTTGTGTGCAAACACATTGATTCTTTCTAGCACTTCGCTGACATTGCACACGTAGCCTCTGGCCCTCCCTCCCTCCCCACAGCCCCCCCCACCGTCCTCTCCAGGGGTCATTGTAGTTCACGGTGGATGTGTATTTTTCTAGCTATTTTATTGCATAAATGTATTTTCTAAATGGCAGTGGAGTGTCCTGTGCTGAGCTTTCGGTTACCTGACATATTGTGGGCATCTTTTCGTGTGAGCGCGTGCGTGTTTCCACTCTCATCTCTGCTGCCTGGCCTGCCGTCCGTGTTCGTCACTTTAACAGCTGCCGTCTGTCCGTCTGAGGCTGCGCGTCGTTAGCCCCGCCCCTCACGACAAGGGGGCGTTTCCTGCCCCTGTGACCTGCAGCTCCCGAGCATCTTTGCGGCGCTGTGCAGTCCTGCTCTGTCCTCGGGGTTCACGCCTGGAAGGGGGACCACGGAGCGGCGCTGTGGGCCCGGGGGCGGGACGGCCGAGCGCTCCTCTCAGAGCCGCGTCCTCGCGGCGGCGGTTCCCACTGTCCTGTGCCTGGTCCGCCCGCGCGCCGGCGCTAGCAGACGGAGGCTTGGAAGCTAAATCTGCATTGATCTCGATTCACTCAATGGAAATCTCCGTCCCTCTTCTGTCACCGCACTGTGTGGCGTAGCATCTTAAAAGAATTTTTCACCACTGGTCCGCCAGAGAAGATCAGTGGCCACAGAAATGCAGATAACTCTTTTCTTCTGTTGCCATGGAATGGCCCCTTTTTAGTAAATATGGGGTTGGCCAAAAAGTCCGTGTGGTTTCCGTAAAACAGGAGGCACACGTTTCATTTTCGCCAACAACGTTCTTGATTTGGATGTTTTCAGTAGGTGGTAGAACGTTGATTGTTCTCAATGTCCCGATTTGATCGCTGTCGACTTCAGCGGGTCGTCACAACTGCGGAGCAGCGTCCGGAGAGGAATCTCCAGCACAAAACTTTGCAAACCACTTTTTTTTTAGAGATTTGATTTATTTATTTTTAGAGAGAGGGGGAAAGAGGGAGAAAGAGAGGGAGAGAAATATCAGCGTGTGGTTGCCTCTCACGCACCCCCTACTGGGGACCTGGCCTGCAACCCACACATGTGCCCTGACTGGGAATCGAACCAGTGACTCTTTGGTTGGAAGGCTGGCACTCAATCCACTGAGCCACAGCAGCCAGGGCTGCAAACCACTTTTGACAGGTTCAGTCTGTCACAGCATCTTCTCCATATGCTGCACAAAACTTTTTTGCATTTCAGTTGCATTTTTACTTTCCTTAAAATAATAAAGCATAATATGCCAAAATGTTGCTTATTTTCTTCCATCTTCAACATCAAAATGGCTACACAAAAATTCCCCAATTTTGGTAAGTTGTTTTTTAAATGTGCACTGACTGGACAGCTGGCACCATACAATCTGACAAAGTTATTTCGAATGAAGTTAAAGACAGCTTAGTGCTATGAGAGCCATCTTCTGGGAAAAGCATGAACGGACTTTTTGGCCAGCCCAGTTCAGTCTGGATGCGGGGGGGCTCAGAGAGACCTGGGCTCAGGTTCCTGCCCAGGGGGCGTGTGCACGTGAGAGTGTTTTCCCTTCTTTTGGAAACCACGTGTGTGCTCCGGGCAGCCCCCTGGCTTTCCGCCTCTCTGAGCTTCTCTCCACGTGTGTACATGGAGACGGCAGGTACGGTGAGGCTCCATGGAGACTGACACGTTTAAAGGTTGGCATTGGTGGTGGGGAAGGTGTCTTGGGGCCTCCCCGGAGCAGGTCTCTCAGCTGGGGCACACTGCCCCCCCCCAGGACCCTGCTCTGTGACAATGGAGGGTCCCACTCATTGCTGACAGACCGCCACGCTCCACCTGGCCTCCGCCTGCTGGGTGCCCCTTTCTCTTCCTGTGTCTTCCTTTCTTCCATCCCCATCTCTCCTGCCTGCCTGGGGTGTGGTGGGCCAGGGGCAGCTTGGAAGATGGGGGAAATAATAAGCAAAGACTCCCTGCCTGTCTCACCCTGAGGGCCCAGCACACCTCCACGCAGGGGAAGTGGGTGGTGTCTTCATTCACGGGCCGCCTCTGCTTCCCGGGAGATGGCAGTGTCTTGGGCATGCTGCGCAGTGTCACTGGGGAAACTCCAGGGTGCCCCCCAGAGGGGAGCAGAAAACAGCCTCATTGAGGTGCACGAACATTTTTTAAAAAAACCCTCCGATCTCCTTAAGGAGATGAGTGAGCGACATCTTCCTGGGGTGGAAGCATGAGACCCGTGAAACGCAGGCTGCGGGCCGTTTGCCAGTCAAACCACCGTCCACCGGGTCCTGGAGCGCTCACCGAGTGTTTCTCCGCAGTTTGCAGATGGCGTGTACCTGGTTCTGCTGATGGGGCTGCTGGAGGACTACTTTGTACCCCTGCACAATTTCCACCTGACCCCGGACAGCTTCGACCAGAAGGTACGTGCGCGCCCGCGTCCGGGAAGCGCTAGGGTCGGGGCCCAGGGCTCTTTCTGGGCCCTGCGACGTTCTCCAAATGCAGAGCTGCCCCACAAGTGGTGCCGAGGTTAGACAGCCCCCTGCACCTGAAGGAAGCCCGCCGGCAGTGCCAGGTGCCCATTCTCTCCCAGACCTTTCCCGAGGGATGAGGTCATCCTTGGTAATCGTGGCCAAATGTCAGCGCAGTTGCACATCTGTCCCCCATTCTTGCCACGCCCGTGTCACATCCGGGGTCCTCACTGCATCTCAAGGCTCCCCAGTGCCCTCTTCGGGGGCAGCACAGGGCCCCATGGAGTGGCCGTGGCGCCGCTGTCTGCGATTTCCCCCTGTTGCACAGTGGGCGTCTTCTTGAATACATATATTTCATTCCTGCCGGTTGCTTGTAGGAAAACTCCCCAGCTTGGGTTTTTGGATCAGAGGACCTACTCTACGTTTCTGTGGCTGGTTCTCCAGTGTCCCTGCCCTGTGTCACTGGGCCGCTTGCCCCCTGCCCAGGGCCCCCCAAAGTTCAGCCATCCACCAGGATTTAGTTGCCTCTGGAAACCTGGCACGTGGACAGACCGTATGGCTTTGGACACACGGGCATCGGTCATTTTATTTCCCCAAAGCGCTAGACCTGTGAGTCGGAGAGGCAGACGGCCAGAGGACGCTTTGGAAGTGGGGCCAGTGTTCATCCCTGTCTCCGGCACCTGGCAGGCTGTCTGCCTGTGGCTGCAGGTCGGTCCCCTCCTGCTGTGGAGACGGAGTCAGATCCCACGGCGGCCCGGGAGTGTGTGGGCCGGAGAGTGGGGCCCAGCCAGATGGCAGAACCCGGGCAGGAGACGCTGTGCGGTGCGACGTCTGGGGAGTCCCAGTTTGGTGATGAGGCTCATGTGTGTCCAGGCCTGAGTTGGTGGCAGCAGAAACACTGTTTGGGAGAGAGCTTTTCTTGGTCCGAGTTAGTAAGAAATCCAGGGAGAGCGGTGATGTTAGCCAGGCGGTCTGGTCTGGACGAGGCCCCCTGCCCGGCCTGCTCCCCTTCGAAACGGTGGGGGGGTTGGTGAGAGTCCTTGCCGGTGGCCTCCCTGGCCTGGGAGGGGTGAGGCCTGCTCACGTCTATTCGGTCCGCCTGTGCCTCTGAATGGCAGCCAGGAAGAGAAGGCTGTTCTAGGGTTGGCGTCCCTCGCAGGGTGAGCCCACTTAGCCTCGGGAAGTGGAACCTGGTGGTGGCCTTGGGGCAGTGGGAGCTGTCCTCGGGAGGAGGCCGGTTCCGGGGGATCCTTATCGGCCTGTGAGCCCCACCCTTGCTCCTCCCTTCTCCCCTCACAGGGAGCGAAGGTATCACTGAGCCCTGGGAGGTTCTTCCTGAGCCGTGAGGCTACTAACCCTTCTGGTCCCCTCGACCAGCTAGCTCACAGGCGATGTTTCCGGCTGCATAGACCCGAGCCCCCAGGTGCCGCCTGCAGGCGTGGCGGACAAGGTGGCAGGGTGCAGAGGGGTCCCTTCACTCTGGCGCTCAGAGCCGGCGAGGCGGCCGGAGCCCGTGGTTCAGATCGGAGATGCTGGTGGGCCCGTGCTCTCCACAACCACAGTGGGTCTGAGAAAGGAGACAGGTCCCCTCGCTTCCTGCAGACACTCCGATTGCGCCCCGTCTCCAGGGCTTGGGCGCTGCCCACGGCTCTTTGTTCTAGAGCCACGGATGTGTCTTACTCTGCACCCGCCATTGTGCTAAGCACTTTGTGCCCACCCCTCACCTTTCTGGAAGATTCCACAGTGCCCCTCACTCTCTGCAGTGTGCCTGGCCGTTATCCCTAGAAGCAGGGACCAGAAAGGGCTCGGCAGTTTCAAAGTCCTTTCCTCCTGTGCCCCCACCTGCTTCCCTCAGTCCCCGATGAGGAAGTGGGACGTGGGGAGGCCTGGGACAGCCCGAGGTCAGTCACACGGGGGGGCCGCAGAGGAAGAGCCCACTCCATTCCGGAGCACTCTGGTCTTCTCTCACCCAGCCAGGGTCTCCAAATCCCTCCAATCGCAGGGAGAAAGGACTGCCGGATGTCCCACCACAGGCCGGCTCCCAGCCGTGGCGTGGGGCTGCGGAGCTCGGTGTGTGGCCTGGTCCCTGAGGCCTGGGCGCTGTGTTGTCCTGCAGTCACAGGCAGGGAGGTTGTCCCACGGCCATGCTCGGTGTGCCATGTCTGGGGCCCGGGCTCAGGGGCGAAGGCAGGGCCCCACGGACAGGTGGAGGGTGGTGGCCATGTCCTGCCTGGCAGTTCCTCAGACTAAGGAGAAAGTGGGAGGAAACTCTTGCTTCCAAGCCAAGCACTGTGGGGCTGAGGGGCTGCATGGGGACTTGGAAGGGAGCGTCCCCTGAACTGCAGTCCCCATGCAGTGAGGCTGGGTGGGGAGGTTTTGTGACCCACTCATGCTCAGTGCTGAGCGTTTCTGAGGAGTCGCCTCTCCTCCGAGGTCTCGGGCCTGACCTGCTGGGGGCCAGACACTGACAACATCCCGCATCCATGACCTGCCTGTGCTGGGGGTGCAGGGACCAGCCATCAGGCTGTGGGGACCCCGGGGAGGCACCGAGAAGACGCTGGCTCCCAAGTCGGGCTGATATCCAAACCTGGCTCTTCTTCCCGGGCCTCTGTACTTCCACCCCGTCTCCACCTCCATCCGCAGCCTGCTGGGCGTGTGCAAATCCAGCGATCAGCTGGTGGCAAGGGGACAGGTGCTCCGGGAGAGAGGCTGCTCTGTGCTGGGGACAGCACAGGGCTGGTGCCCCTGGGCACAGGGCACAGGGCTCAGGGCTGGTGCCCTGGGAAGTGACTTCTCTTCTCCAGGCCTCAGTATCCTCATCCGTAAAACAGGGCCACTGTCCCTTCTCGTGGTATGGATGTGCCGGGGCCCGGGCAGACACACGGGGACCCTGAGTCCTCAGGGCAGGCTCTGTGCCTCCGCCTCCTTGTCTCCCGGCCACCCGCAGTCAGACCCCTGGCAGGGGAGGGAGGCCCAAAGTGAGCCTGTGTTGCCCTCAACAGACCTCTGCCCGCCTGTGCGCTGCGCCAGGCACCTGGGTCCTCGTGGTCACTGCAGAGACCCACTCTGTCTGCGCCCGCTCCCCTTGACCTTGCAGGAGGAAGGGGGCGGGCAGCGGGCGGGCCTGGGGACAGCCTTGGCCCGGGGTTGACTCTCGCGTCCTCGGCAGGTCCACAACGTGTCCTTCGCCTTCGACCTGATGCTGGACGGAGGCCTCAAGAAGCCCAAGGCGCGGCCAGAAGGTGAGGCCCTGCCTGAGGCCCTTGGGGAGGGTCGGGCGGGACCCCAGGGTTCCTGGTGTGGGGGACTGGGAGGGCTGTGCTGACAGAGCCACCAGTGCTGGTTCCTCAGTGACCACTTGACGTGGACGCTTCAGCCTGTCCCATGGGCCCCGGAATCTCGTGGCCTCTCCAGGGCCCAGCACTCACCGGGACTAGGGGGCGGGGACCTGTCTCCCAGCCTGGAAGGAAAGTCTGGGAGCAATGCAGCAGTGCTCAGCCATGGATGGGGCACCAGCCCTGCGCCCCCCAAGTGCAGGGCTCCCCGTGAGCTCTGCCGTCCTGTACACGGCCCCCCTGTTTCCTTCTGCAGACGTGGTGAACCTGGACCTCAAGTCCACCCTGCGGGTCCTCTACAACCTGTTTACCAAGTACAAGAACATGGAGTGACCTCGGCGGGGATGCCCCCACACCCCCCACAGCCTGCAGTCATACCCCCCACCCCCATCCTCTGGTTGACCTCCTTTCCGCGTGATTTGAATGCAGGGCTCCCGGCCCTGGGGCTCAGTGCTCGGGTGAGACGCTCCACTTCACTGGGGGCTCCTCCGGGAGCTGAGTCAGAGGTTGTCGGCTTGGATCAGACAACCAACAGGGAAAAGCCACCAAAGCCAGAACCAAACCCTCAGGCCCCCGGGGGTCACCCCACGTGCCCTTGGACGGCGCCGCTGGGGCCGCAGAAGCCCGTGGCGGGGCTGGCAGCTTTTCCTGGGAGGGCTGTCCTCGGAAGGAGGCCTTTCTGGTGCAAAGCGTTTCTGCCGTGGCAGGAGCGCCCCCCCACGTCCCTCCTCCCCGGACACCCTGGGTCATTTTCCTTTCGTTGGTGCACCGCCGTCTAAGACCTGGAGGAGCCAGCAGCTGCCCCCCAGGGAGGGACGGACGCATAGAAGGAATGTCTGTGTTTCTTGCCTCGGGCTGGGCTGGGTGGGAGCCGACCCGTGGAAGTGTCCCGTCTCACCTCCTCACCCAGGTGTCACCTCCTGCTGACTGACTGCGTGAGGCCATGGTTCTGGTGGAGGGTGTGACCCGTTACCCAAATTATTTGTGTCCCAGTTGGCGCAAAGGTGAGGGCGTGCCTTCTGCACCCCCCGAAGGACCCCTGGAGCTGTGGGAGGCTCATTTTCCTTCTCCCACGTCCCAGTGTGGGTCAGCATCCACCGCGGGGCCTGGGTGGGGCCCGGAGTTGGGGTGCGGGGGTACTCTGCTGTGGGGACTGAGCCTTCTGCATGATCAACCCATCATCCCCATGGGCTTGAGTTCCAGGTCAGGGAAGTGAGGCATCTTCTTGGGGTAGCAGAAAAACTTTCCTTAATTCCGGAAAGTTCTGGGATGCATGTTTTCAGGGAACTGAGTTTTTCTGGAGAGGGACCCTGGTCCGCAGGAACTCAGTGGGAGCTGGGTAGGGCTCCGTGGTGCCCTTCTCTGTGGGTGTGTCTGTGACCACCCCCACTGCCTCGGGGCGCCCGCCCGAAGCCCAGTCTCGCCTGAACAACCGCAGCACCAAATCCAGAATGTCCTCACGCGTGTGGGGCGCGTGTGTCCTAACTGGATGCAACACGGAACTCTGTTGTTTCAAAGCCACCGCGTCCTTTCCTGCCCCCGGGGTGTGCCAGCGTGCCATTGTCTTCTGAATCATTTTAAGCCATGTTTACCTTGGATTTCTGGATATTAAATAAAAGCCACTCAAACCCTGGCGTGTTGTTGACCCGGCCTGCCTGGCGACGCTGGGAAGATGACCCTTCGTGCGTGGGCTGTGGGCCAGCAGGCCCGGACGGCTCCTCAGCCAGGGACTCGCGTGAGGAGAGCCCGTGTGGGGCAGGCGGAGCCCCGTGGTTCACCCGATACAGAGCTCGTGAGCACGGGCTGCTGCCGCCTCTGTCTGGCGGTCACCGGTTGTGCCCACCCAGGGCCAGGTGCTGGGCCCCGTGACCCCCGCCGAGGCCTGCTCAGCAGGAGCCAGCGCACAGCCCTGGGTGGGCAGAGGCCGAGGGTCCCGTGGGCGGGAGCCGAGGGGGACAGGCGGCAGTCACAGCTGTGGGTGAGTGGGCACGAAGAACAGTGGGGCAGGCGGCCCTCTGCCCGGTTCCAGCCCAGGACTGGGGCTGCCGGCGTCCGGTGGCTCTGGCCACGGACATGCTGCCCCAGCGGGTGGGCCCGTGGCGGCAGCCGCACCTTCATGCCCCGCCAGCCCTGCCGCCAGCCTTCTCCGAGGAAATCACGGGGACTTCAGGGCCATCGGACTTCCCTCTAAAAAATGGTAAAACTGTGACAATGAAGGGATGGCCAGCCTGAGAGCAAGGTCACCACACTGTTCTAAAAAACGCCGACATCGCAAACCTGCTGGAAAGAGCCGGGCTGTGGAGAGAGCGGGGCTCGGATCTGGCCCAGCTCCCGTCAGGTGGCGGGTGGGTTAGTCCCCCCGCGCTTCCCAGAACCCCCCACACCAGGGCCAGCCCTCCCGCCCTTGAATACCGGGCGTTCTTGGCAGTGACCTCTGGGGACAGTTTGGGTTGTCACACTGGGCGCGGCAGTGCCGCTGGCGTGTGGCAGGTGGTCCCTGGGGGGCTGGTGAACTTGCAGCACACTGGACGGGTTCCTCTCCCCCCGACACTGCCCCCCGGGCCCGCTGCCGGCCGCGCTGAGGTTGAGAGGATGCCCGGCCCCTGAGCCAGCCTGTGCCGTGCTGTGCTTCTGCTGTGAACTCGGGCCTCTGGGAACGCGGGCCTCTGGGAACGCGGACCAGGGCAGGGCACTGCTGGTTCTCGGGGGCCAGCGTCGGCACCTAACCCTCCCGCACCTTCGGGTCGCTCCCATTCAGGGGCCATTCTCCAGGGGTCTGTGTGGCCCGACGGCCCTGTGACACAGCCAGGCCACTGCCCTTGTGCCACAGAGAGAGAGACAAGCATGTAGACAGTCTGCAGGGGTCCCTGGGGGAGGCAGGGGCCCAGGGAGTGGCGGAGGAGAGGCTGAAGCTGTCCAAGGGGTGCATCAGGACCTTCTGGAGAAGGAGGAGGGACAAGGGGGGGCTTTGGGTTAACATGGAGTGGAGGTGGGCCCTGCACCCTGTAATCCTCTGTCTTCTATAGAAGTTGTTTTGTCTCCTTTCTCCTGTGTGGACACCCTGGGGTGACCGGCATGCACGCAGGAGAGCCTTGAATCCAGCCACCCTTCCCCAGGGGGCGTCTGCCGGCAGAGAGTGGGGGTCTCCATGTCCGTCAGGGTCCCCTGCGAGTGGCCAGCACCTGGGGAGCAACTGTGACCTTAATTCCATGGCCACTTGCCCGCAGCAGAGTCTGCAGCGGCCTGGGCAGAGGTCATGGACAGCAGACCTTCTCCGTGGTACGGCCCGTTTCTGCTTGGTGCAGGCCAGTGCCAAGTCCATGCTCAGCAGCCGCCCACACGAGCAGTGTTGTCCCACTCCACCCTTCCAGCCGGTGCCCCAGGCCTCGGACCCCGCAGTGAGGGCATCGCTGTCGTGAATGCAGCTTGTCCGGGCCGGTGTCCTCCCCCCCACCCCAGCTCTCCCAGCCTGCAGCCCTCTCCCGCACTCGGTTCCCTGTTTTGTGCCGACAGAAATTAGCCAGTGTTTGCAGTATTTTTAGAAAGACACAGCCTTCTCTCCGGTCTGACTTAGTGCTTGTCCGCTGGAACTGACTGTCCTTTAAGTCTGGGGGCAGGGAGGGAGGACAGGACGGGGAACAGGAGAACTAGTGTCCCCTCGCCCGGCCTGGATGCCTCGGAGGGGGTCGTTGTGGAGCTTCCTAGCCGGGGAGAGCCCCCACCCCCCGCCCCTGTCAGAGGTAGGGGTGGGGCTGCCTCCACGGCACCATGATTCATGCGGGGCCCCTGGACTTCTCCGCAGGCCATGATTGGGGTCTCAGAGTCCCTCTCTCCCCCACGACGTGATGCCCTGCCTGTCACAGGCGAGGCCGGCCCTTCAGGCTGCGTGGTGACCCCCAGGTGCAAGGTCAGGTCCTGCACCTGACTTTCGGCTCCCAGAGCCCCTCGCCCCCAAGCAATAGGTGCTCCCCTGGGGCCCCCCTGGGGCTCCCTGCCACTCTGAACACATCTCGCACTGAGGGGTTGAAGCCCGAGACTGCTCTTTTCTGAACTCTCTGGTGTGACACTGAAGAGTGAACAGTTTTGGTCACGGGTAGGACAGCACACAGCTGGGGCCACGGGCCTCTACCCGCCTCTCCACACCGCTCTCCGCACCCTCCGTCCTCACCGTGAGTGTGGAGACCCTGGCACAGAAAGGCGTGTGGCACGTTCAAGGAACAGAAGGGGGTTCAGCCTGGCTGGGCCTGAGGGCGGGAGGGGTTAGGAGATGGAGCTGGCCGGTCAGGGCTGGGTTGTGCAGACTGGGTTTTTTGTTTTGTTCTTTTTCCCATTTTTATTTATTGATTTTTTTTTTTTTTAGAGAGAGAAAAGGGAGGAAGGAAGAGACAGAAACATCAATTTGTTGTTCCACTTAACTTAGGCATTCCTTGGTTGATTTGTGCATGTGCCCTGACTGGGGATCGAACCTACAACCTTGGCATAGCAGGACAATGCTCTAACCAACTGAGCTACTCGGCCAGGGCTGGTAGATTTCTTTTAAGAGCTATTGGATGCCATTGGTGGGTTTCGAGTGAGCTGGGTTGAGAAGCAGGTCCTCTGGTTGCTTGTGGAGAACAACTTGGGAGGGAGTTAGGGTGTAGGAGAAGCTGGCAGCCCGGGGTGGGGGTGCAACAGGAGGCTCCTGTGTGGCCCAGGCGAGGGGAAGGGGCTCCCGGCCAGGTGGGGGCCGGGGGCCTCGGGGGAAGCTGACTTCCACCCTGTGGCCTCGTGGTGGGGTGGCTGGCGCTGCCATCTGGAGACAAGAAGCCTGGGGAGGAGGAGGCTGGGTTTGTGCGGCGGTGGGGGGGTGGGGGGAGGAAGACAAAATATTAAATTTGAGTTGCTCTCGAGGCACCCTGGGGGGCCGGGAGGTGTGGCTGGGTCGTGGGCTCCGGGGCAGAGCTCTCGGGCGGGCCTGCGGTGGCGTCTCTGGAGGCACCAGGCCTGCAGCCCAGCGGGAGGAAGCGGCCCGCAGACGCAGCCGGCCCAGGGGCCCTGCAGAAACCTTGGCCCAGCCTGGAGGAAGTGAGCGCCCGGCCCCTGCCTCCTGGGGCCCTGCAGCCCCCTGCTGACCTAGGGAACCCGGAACCTGCTTCAGCTCCGTGACCCTGGTTTCCTTGCGTGGAGGAAGCATCCAGGTGAGTCCCACATCTTGGCCCTGGGAGTCTGGGCCGCTGGGCCGCTCTCTCTGTCCCCAGTGCTTGGGAGTCCGAGCTCACGCAGGGAGGGCCCGAGGGGCCCTGGGAACTGAGCCTGGAGAGCACGGTCTCCTCGGAGGGAGCGGGCAAAGGGGCCCCCCACCCCCATCGCCATCCCCCAACGCTGAGAGGCGCCACTCCCTCCTCCCCCAAGGCCCAGAGGGGTGGGAGGGCTCTGTCCCTGCTCTGCGTGGTCAGGTGAACCCATTCTGTTCGCCATGGCTCCTCCCCTGGGCCTCGTCCACCCTGAGCCTTCAAAGGGAGAAACTGAGCCTGGGCAGAGGAGGGACTGCCTGGGCTGCTGATGGCTCGAGGCAGCTCCCGGCTCTACGTCCACTGGGCCGTCCACTGGCCGGCATGCAGTCCCGGCCCCTCCTTATAAAGAAGCGTCAGGACCAGAGAAGGGAGGGTGTTTCCCCGGAGTCACACAGCCAGAATGAGGAAGAACCAGCCTGGAAGCTGGGCTTCCTAATGCCCAGGCCTGCCTCTTTCCTCTTCTCTGGCCAGAGCCCTCACACCGAGCCCCAGTGCCCAAGAAGGGGCTTGTGGATGCAGGGGACAGGGCCGGCCCAGCAACAGTGTTCTCCTCATCCCCCCACTTCAGGACAGGACGGTCCCTGCGTGTCCCCAGGCCGGCTGCTAGTGCAACGTGGTGGGGGGTGGGGGGCCTTTGGCCCCACAAAGGCCTCTGAGCACAACTCTGGGCCCTGCCGCTGGGGCTGGACCTGACCACCTGCTCGGCCACGGGGCGCCTGGGCCCCAGGTGTCTGTCAGGGTTGGGAACGCGGGGAGGACCGGGGCTGGAGAGGGGAAGATGGAGGCAGGGCTGCCCGAGAGCAGGAGAGGAAGTCAGGAGGGGAACAGGAAGGAGGCCTGGCTGGGCCTGAATCCACCATACTCGGCCTGGTGTGAGCTGGCGCCCCCCTGAGACTGAGGTCACGTACACTCTGTGGGTGCTGTCATGAGTGGGAGACCCCCAAACCACCGGAGAAGGGGCCCCACTGCAGGGAGCCTCGGTCAGAACTGGAGGCTAGACGGGGCCAGGCCACCCCTGAGCCCTCCAGCTGGAGTGGGGGCCCAGCCCAGGGGACAGCGGCACTCGGGCCGGAGGTACTGCTCTGTGCCCAGCTGTCTCGAGCTGGGGCCCTGCACCCCATACCTCAGGCTCAGGGTCTGTGGGTAACACCCATCAGCATGTTCCCCCACAGGCCCCCACATCTCCCCCTTGAGCTCAGGGGTTCCTGGATTGGTCAAGCTCTGAGGAGTGGCCACCCCCTTTGACCTGACTGTGGGGTGCCCCGGGGGGTGGTGTATGTTGGGGGCTTCCTGTGCTGTAGGAGCAGGGTGGGCTGGCTGCTCTGTGCCCAGCTGGGGATGCCCTGGCCCCGGCCGGGCCTGTGCTCGGCAGTGTCCTCACCAAGTGCCTTCTTCCACCCGGAGTCCTGGCTGCCTGCCCCCTCGGGGACCCTGACCCCTGGCCTAGGCGGCATGATGACCTGTCCGCCAGAGCCCGCCCCACCCTGTCCCCCTGCCTCCTGGTCTGGAAGAAATAACACAGAGCGGGTTTGGGGCTCCGCAAACAGTGATGCCCTCTGTCCCCTGCACCCCCAGGGCTGCAAGGAGAATGGAAAACGACCCCCTCTACCTCCTGCTGCAGTTCCCTAAGGCGGCGGGCCAGCAGGTAGAGCAGGAAGAGCTCCTACAAGGTGCGTGCCCAGGGGGGCGGGGGGGGGACGCGGGGGGGGGGGTCCACATCGCAGAACCAAGCAGGCCGAGCCCGGGAATGTGCACTCTTTCCAAACTGCAACTGAGCACCAGTTCTGTTCAGCCCCTGCCTACGCCTTCCCTTTTATACTTGACACACCCCCTGCGCTTCTGGAACCTTCCTCAGTTATCCCCATGCCCCTCGTTGCTGCCCAGCTCCTGACCAATGGGAACGCCGAGGAGGAGGGCACTGAGGTGTCAATCTCCTCTCGCAGGCAGCACCTCCGCCATCGCATTGAGGGGGAGTGCTCTCACTTCCTTTGTACAAATGGAGAAACCGAGGCACGGAGAGTCACACGCAGTCTGGGCGCAGATCTGACCTCTGGCGGGGTGGGGGTCTGCTGGCCTGCTCCCTTCATACCAGGGGCCTCTTGACAAAGTGGGCGGGACAGGGCAGGAGCAATTCAGTGGGTGTGGGTCCCCATGGGCAAGCCTCTGTTTTCTGAGCATGGGGACGTCACCGCCACCGTCTCTGTGGTCTCTCTCTGAGGAGATGGTTGGGAAGCAGGAGGGAGGTGGCAGGTGCCCAAGGTTGTCCTCACCCTGTAACAGGACCCTGGTCTGGAGCCCCCACGGTCCCCCTGGGCAGGGGCGTCGGGACTTCGCCGGAACTAGGTGACATTAAAACATAAGTATGATAACGTGTGAGATGATTTGCACGAAAGAGCAGAGCGCGGCTTTGCCCAGATCCCAGGAGCAGTTTTCCCGAACAGGCGTGGGGACCGCGGGGCCTGGAGTGGGGGTGCCGCCGGCCGCAGTCCAGAGTCCCTGGCAGATCTCATTCGCCGTCCGGGGTTCTCTACACGGAAATCTGTAGTAAAAGGCGAAAGATTTGTGCGATCTGGAGAAAAACCGGAGGATGAGGTTCTCTGATTCCAGTGTACGGTTGGGGAGTGGCAGGCCCGCTGTTGGGGTGCAGGGCTCAGCGGCAAGGAGAACCTTCACTTCTGTGTCCCAGCTGCCCTAGAGGTCGTTACAGCAGAGCAGGGACACAGGGTGGTGGAGTGGACAGAACTCTGTCCGGGGAGGGACGGGCAGTGTCACCACGGCCACTCCTTTGTCCGCTCCTTTGCTGGCCCCCCGCTCCCGGGGGGCCCCCACACAGACACCCCCCCCTCCCGTCAGCAGACGCAGGCTGGGTGGTCCTGGAAGGTTTGCAGGATGCCTAGGAGGGTCTCCAGCCGGCTCACGGGAAGACAGAGGCAATGCATTCTGTTAACTTGGGCAAGGCCATCCCCACGTGGTGACTGTTTCCCCCACATCCACTGGGACCAGGTGACCTCTCGGGTCCCCATCAGCCCTGAGGGTCTGTGCCTTCTGTAAGTCTAATGCAGGGAAGCTGTCGAGCAGGCTGCTGGGGCTCAGAGAGCGAGCCGGGTGCCTGTGTCCTGCCTGCGCCCAGGAGCCAGGCGGGTGTGGGGGGTCGCCTCAGCCCCTGGGGGCTCATTGGGACGATGGCTTTTCCTTATGTAAGTGGGCAGAGCTGCCGGATGAAACGGGGCACCCAGTTAAATGCGAATTTCAGACAGACGAGAAATAGTTTTAAAGCATGTTCCCAAAATACAAATGTTGCGATGTCTGGGAGTGAGCAGTGTTCCCGAGGGAAACTTGGGGAGGGCACTTGGGGTGCGGGGGGCCAGCCTGCGCCAGGGGAGGGTGGTGGGCGGGCCAGGCCTGTGCAAACCCCATGTCACTGTGGCTGTTTTGTGCTCAGGGCGTGTGTGTCTGAGTCTGTGCGGTGTGTGTCAGCGTGTCTGTGTGTGCAAGCACACGTGTCTGTGTCTCTGGTGCGTGTGCAGGCGTGTCGGTGTGTCTGTGTGTGCAGGTGCATGCGGGCCTGAGTCTGTGTTCTGTGCGTGTGGGTGCGTGTATGTGTGCACGCACATGTCCGTGTGTGTGCATCTGTGGGTGCGTGTCGCTGTGTGTCCTGGGTGCCAGTGTGTGCCTCAGTGTGTGTGGGTGACTGTGTGTGACTACTTTCGTGTTGCTGTGTGCATCCGTGCACACCCGTGTGTGAAGCTGCAGGATCAAGTTCCACCTGTGGTCAAGGGGACAGGTGGACAGGTTACCTGAGGGGAGAGAGCTGCTGGGGCCCCGCTGGGTCCACAGACACACATCACACTTGCCTCTGCTTCCAGGAGAAAAGAAGAAATTCCTGCCCCCCACTTCCCGGCAGGACCCCAAATTTGAAGAATTGCAAAAGGTAAGGCAACCTCTTCGATCCTGCTTTCTG
>PVIA01013642.1:0-31099 GCA_004024845.1 Tonatia bakeri
CCATAAGGTCATTCAAATCTGGTGCCAGGTGGGTTTGGCTGGCCCAGGCCACGGGACACATGGCATCTACAGACATGCTTTCCCTGGGGGACAGCAGGCAGCCAGGGAGTCTGATGGAATACCTGTGTGGAAAAAAGAACAGCACTACAACAGATATGCTAAGAGCACTCGAAGCCCAAAGGGAAGGGTCATTTTCCTGACAAATTAAACCACAGTGCTCTATTTCCATCCTTAGTCTATTCTTCTCCCTGACATGTGTGGTGGCCCCCTGTTCAGTTTACCTGTTGAAATCCTTCTCATCCTTCTTGGCCCAGCTTGAATGACACCTTCTCCTTCCCAGATCCCATAGTCAGCTCTTCTTCCCTGGAACTCCTAAGGCACTTGGCCTGGAGAGCTCTTACAGAAAATTTGATTTATATTTCAGTCATTATGTGCAGGCCTTATCTAGTCTATCAGATTGTAATCTTGTTGATTATAGGAACTATAATTTATTATCTATGCTAGGTGTAGCTTGCATACTTCCTGGTACATTACTTAGAACTTAGCAGGTGTTTTATTGTAGAAATTAGTGAATGATTCAGTCCATGCTCATTCATATCTCTGAGCTTTTGCTTATGCTGTTCCCCTCTTCTGGAAAATCCTTCCCACTTAAAGCACTATTTCCTCCCACTAGCCTCCCCAGATCCCCAAGCTCCTGGGCTCCGATAGCACTCTGGGCATATCCCTATCTCATCACTTACAACTACCACCCTATATTAAAATTAAATATTTATTACCTGTTTCACCCACTTATCCATAAGCTTAAAGAAGCCAAAGATTCCATTCTAGTCATCCTTACGTTGCCACCCCCTTCCCCAGTGTTGGGTAGTAGTATGCACTTTATAACCATTTTTCAAACCTTTATATAATCCTTTCAGAAGTTTCTGGAAGCATTAGTTCATGACACAGTGGGCCTGCTTTATTTAATGCGTGCTCTTATTAGAGTGGTCAAAACTGTCCTGAGCTTCAATTCCCAGAGAAAACCCAGAATAAACAACCTTGCTATTCTAAGTTTCCTCTTGGCTGAATGAAGGAGTAGGGCTAGGTGTTCTCCAGGGTCCCTTATAGTCCTGTGATCCTTGTCTTCCAGGGAATTCCCCAGCAGGATGGGTTGATGAGTACAAAAGAGGCAAGTGTGACCTGTCCTCAGAAGGTCTTTAAGATGAACCCCCTTCCTCTGGGGTGGCTGGACATAGGGAATAGAATTAGAGACCCTTTCAGAGTACCCATGACTTCCTCTTTTTAAATACATCTCTCTCTCTTTTTGCCACCTTCCCTTTTTCTGCTTCCTTGTTCTCTCAGCCTCTTCCTCTTCTTTTCCTCTTTTCTTATCCGTTTGTCTTCTCCTACCCGTTCCACTGCCCTTTCCCAGTATCTCTACTTCTGTTTCTCCCGCTTTCCGTCTCTCTCCAGATTTACCTTATCCATCTTGGCTCTCTTTCCTCTATCCTCTACCCTATCCACTCTCTCACTCGCCTCCCTCTCCTCCCTCCTGTCAGCCCCGCAGGAAGCCAAGACTCCTCACGAAGCCCTGAGGTGGGAGGGTGGGTGGGTCTGGCGCCGCGGGCCCGCCCCTCGGTGCGTGTGTGTGGATGTGTGGCGGTGACGCGGCGCCGGCCACGGGGAGGGAGGTTGCGCCCGCGGAGAGGGAAGCGGGCGCATCGCTGGGGCTGCTCCGCTCCAGCGCGCCCTCGCGCTCCCTGCCGCCGGCCGAGGCGCGGGCTAGGCGCAGGCAGCCGCGGGAGGCATGGAGAGCCTGCTGGAGAATCCGGTGCGTGCTGTGCTCTACCTCAAAGAGCTCACAGCCATCGTGCAGAACCAGCAGAGCCTCATCCACACCCAGCGTCAGCGTATCGACGAGCTGGAGCGGCGGCTGGACGAGCTAAGCGCTGAAAACCGCAGCCTGTGGGAGCACCAGCAGCTGCTGCAAGCCCAGCCTCCGCCTGGGCTTGTCCCCCCGTCATCATCCCCGCTGCCGGCTATCCCGGCCACCTCTGCCACCGCCGCTGCCGCCGTGGCCCAGGAACAGCTCCAGAACCACGGACAGCTCCTGCCCTCTCCGCCACAGACCGCGCCGGAGCCGCCGCCGCTTCAGCACCACGGACAGTTCCTGGTGCAGCCCCCACCGGGCCCTAGCAGTAGGGCACACGCACCCCAGTCGCCCCACCAGCACCCGGTGGCGCCAGGGGCCGTCGCCAACAAGGAGAAGGAGCGTTCCCCGAGTTGTTGCGCTGCTGCTGGAACCCTCCTTCAGCACAAATCCCCTGCTGCCCTCAGCAAGGGCGTCCTGAGCAGGAGAACTGAGTGAGTGGGGAAGAGGGGATGCGGAATGTTATGGCAGGAGAAAGGAAAGCAAATGAGTATGAGGAGACAAGGGGGAAACTGGGTGCACCCAAGAGTCTGAAGGACTGGGGCAACGTGAAGTGAAGGGGTGAGAAGATGTTTGGAGGTAGAAGTGTGTCAAGGAGATTGGGGCGAAAGGAGGTAATGAATGATATCAGTGTTTGAGAGGGTTCAGGGGGTTGTTGGAGCAAAAGAGAATATCCAGACCATTACTGGGGGCAATGGAGGAAAGAAATTGGGTTCAAGTGATTGGGGGTGTTGGAAACTAGCCGGTTTTAACAGGAACAAGGCTGAGAAGAAGTTGGGGTAAAGATTAAACTGAAGAAAACAGTTGTATAATGTATTTAAGTTAAGAAAATCTTGGGAGAGAGTTTGAGTAGTAAATTATCTGAGTGGAGAGTAAGAGATGAAAAATACAGAGGTTTGACAAACAGGCATGTTAAGAATTTTAAAAGGGCTGGGGTTCCAGAAGAGCAGTGTTGGGATCTGAGGGAATTCAGGAGGCAGAGGGTAAGGCTGAAAAGCAGGAATGATGTGAAAAGCCGGGGGTGGGGTGGCTGGAGACAAGAAGATGAAGGGTGAGAGAAAGCATTTCCCAGAGGAACAAGCTGGCTTTTTAATTGATGCAGTGGGGAGTTGAAGCCAAGAGTGGCTCATTTGGGGAGGGTTACTCTGCTCTGACCTGAGTGGGTGCCTTTCTTATGAATCTCTATGGAGCCAAAGGGGTGCAAGGTAACAACCAACCAAGCCAATGGAGGACTGAGTTATAGTGTGAGGACTCAGTGTGATTATAGCTTTCCCTTTGACTTAAGGGGGATTTCTGTGCAGGGTGGTTCCCATGGAATGGGAACAATGATGAGAGAGACAGTTGGCAAATGGAGTTGGTATCTGAATGCAATTCCTGTTTAATCTCTGTTATAGCTAGTGACTGTAAACCTTGTTTCCCTTCCATTTGCTGGTGATGTCTGAAATCTCACATTGAGTCCAGAGAGAAATATGCTCATTAACCTCCTATGAGAGACTCCAGGACCTTGAGCTCTTTCTTCATACCCAACGTTCATGAACTATGAATATGGGAAGAAGAAATGAAAAGGGACTAGAATATTCTCTCCTCTGTATAGAGAAAGCTGTGATCATGTCATCTGCCTCTCTCTAATTAGACAGGTGATAGAAAAACGCATGGAAGAACAATGTTGGGGGTGGGGGATGGGTCAGCACCTGGTCAGCACCTAACCCTGACAGTGATGATGCTAAAGGAGTTGGTTGGGGGGAGGAGGGAGGCAAGAATCTCATTTTTATCCAGGCTTGGTGTGCTTTAGGTCTGAGGATACTTGTGAAGATTTGATATATTTCTTAAGGACTCATTTTTCTCTTCACGCCTACTGTAGAGTTAGAAAAGTTGGGTTAGGACATGTTAGCTCACAGAGTTGACTTGACCAGAACCACAGGATGAGATCTAATGGGGAAGTATCTCAGATGATCTGACTTCGCAAACCTAAAGCATTTGATTCAAACCCCAAGAAGATACAGTTTTCTTCCCCAGCTCCCTCCATGGTCCATTTGTCCTTCTTTCAGTTCCACAATTTCCTTTCCTTATCTAGCATAAAAAGCAAGAGTTAGTTTTCCCTCATGACTATAGCTCATCAAAAAATCCAAGATGCTATATGGCTTTTCCCCAAGTAGGGTGAAAAAATTGTTCTATTCCCTTTCCCTGGGGCAGCCACAGCTTCCTAATAATGATGGTTCTTCATCTGATTCCTCTCCTCATGCCTTTTTGTCTCCTTCTCTTCTACTTTGTTTTTTGCATCCCTATGTGGGAAGAGGGGTTGAGAAAATATAATTTTTCTTAGATAATAACTTTGCTGTGGGCCCCAAAGTGGCTTAGAGAGCCCAAACTCTTTTGCTGGGAATTCAGAGATTTAGTAATCACCTGGACTCCGTCCAGCCTCACATGGCAAAACCAAAGAGGGTATGTCATTTTTTTCTCCTCCCTTGTCTTCCTTCTACTTCCCCAAAAAGAAAAACAAAAATAAGAAATAATTAGAATGGTGGAGGAGAGTGGAAATTGTTGGAAATCCTCACTTAGGAAGTTGTGGCACTGAAAGGTTAATACCACTGGTAGCTCCTTCATTCCCCTAGATCCTCCAGCTTTTTCTCCTGCTCCCCAGATCTGACCACCCAGAGACTTAAAGAGCTTGGGCATGGACATGTATGCCTCTCCTTCCTGTGACTCTCTCTCCTCTTAGATGTGAAATCATGGGCATGTTGGTTTACTGAATGTCTTTGGGGCATCCATTTCTCCCCACTGGTTTGCCTAACTTCAACCCCAACCCCTCCCCCACAGCACCTCAGGAAAGAACCATCTTTGCTTACTACACGTTTGGCCCCAACCTGCTCTCTATCCATGACCCTCATTTTGTATATCCGTCCTCCTCTGCTCATACCTCTCAATGGTGCAGGGATAGATGCAGCCAGCAGGCAGGGAGAGATCTCCATGGACAGGGTGAGGTGAGGAGAACAGAACCAGCAGCTCTCTCCTTGGCGTTTCTCCTGGGGAACTCCCTGCTGAATCAGTTCTCTACTGGTGATGCTGAAGTAGAAGGAAGAGATGGCAGAGGGGAATTTTGGATTATAATTTTTCTGAAATCTTTTCTCACTTCTTACTTTCCCTTCTTTGGCCTCATTATAGTGAGAATATGGCCCTGGTGAGAATACAGTGAGGATATCTAACTGGTGAGGTTGCTCAGGGTTGGGTGAGGGTTACCAGGGGTTAGGCACTGTGTTAGATGCCTTATCTTATCACACAGTCTGTCTCTTATTCCCAGAATTCTTCTTCCTGCCCAAATCCAGGAGAAGTAGGAGCCCTGGGGAACCTGGGATTGGGAAATAATGGACTGTTTAATTGTCACCAGATCTGCATTAATATGCAGCTTGGCCTCTCTACCTTTTTCAGCTGAATGAGATAGAAGGGTCTTGCAGTTCAGGCCAAGGGGAAAAAAACTAGGGAATGGGTGAATTCATGAAAAAAGAAGCTCAAGGGGTTAAAATTCTTTTTTCTGCATGCATCTTGGCTCTTGCTAAGCTCCAGCCCCCACTGCTTTTGCCTCTTAATGAAAGCAGCAATCATAGCTTCCTCCTCTTTATTTTTTCAATCAAGGCTCACCGCATCTACAGAATTGATTATCCCTTCCTGGCTGGAGCCAAAGCCTCACCCTGACCTGGCAAATTCTCCTCCTTGCCTCAGAAGCATATGGCCCTACCTGAAGCTATGGCTTCAGTGTGACTATAGCTTCTCTGTTTGAGCGCAGGTTTGCCTAGCCACCCAGCTATGCTTTTAGAGCTTCTGGATCCCAGAGCTTGCCCATGTCTCCAAGCACATGGTTAGAGGATTATTGGAGGCTAGGTAAGATCCTTGCATTATAATTCAAATTTATATCCCACCCCAAACTCCCCACCTCCCAGTGGCCATGAAGTCTAAAAGTCTCAGTAGTTTCTGTCCTCTTTTCTCTTCCTTCCTCCTTTGTCTTCCTTCTATACACTTCTTCCTCTTTATTCCCACTTTTTCTTTTTTATTCTCTCTCTCTTTCCCCTTTCTTCCCTCCCCCCTCCCCCAACACACTCTTTCCATTTTTCTTCTTTCTATACTTTGCTTCTACTTAGCTACATAGGGAAATTTCCTCCTCTCTACTTGCACCCTCTCAGTGTAAAATAAATCTTGGGTCATCCTTTGAGCTCTGTGGCCTCATACTGACTGGACTCTGGAAGATGTTTAGAAGGTCATTGGGTGTGCTTGTTACCCTGTTATCTAGGGTGCTGGTTGTACTGGGTATCTCTGCTTGAAGGTATAGCTTGTGACTAGCCCATCCTGGGAGCTATTAAAAGAGTATGATGGTCTGTCAGTCAGTCAACTCTATTGTATCAACTATTCAGTCCATTGAAAACCCTGCACTTTGAGCTGTGGAAAGAGGAAATAAACAAACAGTCCTGGTTGAACACTCAGGGGACACATATCTGGAAACATCTAAACAAGTACAAGCAGATTGCAGCTGCCTAGAGCTACCCTCTATCAGAACAGTATGGTGAAAGGGGTGAACATACAAATCACATCCAGACCCCAGAGAAGATTTTCTTGGTTGGAGTCAAGGGTTTATGTCAGGACTAGTAAGAGTCAAGGGTAGCTGAATAGAGAATAGAGCCAAAAAGATTCAATGCAGGAAGGAGATATCTGTACTGCATCTGCATATTATCCCATCCTCTGTGGTACAATCCCCTACTACCCTAATCCCCTCCCACTAGGCTATACCCTATCAACAGGATAAGGAGAGCTCCAGTACTCAGGGTCCACGTCTATCTCATGCCTAGAAGGCCTGGTTATTAAGGAAACAATATTATAGTCAATGTTCACCCACCTGCCTATCTTTCTCTCTTCCTCTGTCCACAGCAGGGAGAGGACTCTAACTGGTAAGCTGAAAAATGAGGCCAGAATGAAGGCTCACTGAGAGGAGGAAGTGAGTGTCATTCCCTCCCTCGCCTGGAAGCTGACATGGACTGGGCACTTGTAAAGATTTGCTGCCCAGCTCCTTTCTTAGGACCCAGACTACTTCTCTTCCCTCCCATTCACCCAAAAAGAACACAATTTTAGAGAAACAAATCACTCCTGGTTCCTGGGAAATACTGATGGCCTTTCTCCTTTTCACCAGCCCCTTTTGCCTCGCTCCACCCCTGCTCTTTCCTTCCTTACTCCTGAGCCCTTGCCAGGCACACACAGTTAATACTATAGGCCTTCACGAAGGCACCCGGGGACATTTTGTTTGTTTCTTTATTGATTTTAGAGAGAGAGAAGGGGGGGAGATAGACAGGGAAAGAGAGAAACATTAATTATTATTGTTCCACTTATTGATGCATTCATTGGTTGCTTCTTGTATGTGTCCTGAATGGGGGAATTGGACCCGAAACCTTGGTGTATTAGGTTGACACTCTAACCAAATGAGCTACCTGGCCAAGGCATTCTGGAACATTTTCCAGGTGGCTTAAAACCAAGCAAGAAGAGCAGCAGTTGGTCCTGCTGATTCTGCAAATATCTGTGCAGCCTGAGTTTCAAAGGTTACTCATGAAAAAAGGCAAATGGAGTCAGGTCTGAATAGAGAGCCAATGAAAGGGAGGGTGATATGAAAAAGGAAGTGGCGGGGGGGCTGGGACAAATAGCTCCATCATTGTCTGGAGAGAGACTCAGATCTTGAATGCAGACTCCATGTAAAGATTTTTAGACAGACTGGCTTTGTTGGGGAGCCTAAACATTTTTTCACTGGGGCTCCAAACATACTTTCAGTGATCCTGGACACAGGGCATCAGCAACTTAGTTAGGTATTTCTTAGTAAGAGGTTCTTGGGACTTTCACTGTATCTAGCAGACCCCCACATACAGAGCCATAAGGAAGGGTTTCTAAAGCTTGGACCACGGCAGTTTCTTCCTCCTCCATAGATTCCCACACAGGCTGCAAAGGGTTTCTTGTTTCAATGGAGCAAGAGGGTAATCATTTCCATTTCATGCAATGAGGGAATTAACAAACAGAAAAAGATCAGGAGTAGAGTGAAGGGGAAATTAGATTTTTCAGGTTGAAAGGACCTTAAGAAAAACAGAATCACAGAATTTTCAAGATGTAGGTGGTTAAGAACATAAGCTTTGGAGTCAGGCATAGCTGAGAACGAATCCTGCTCTCCTACCACAAACATGAGACCTTACATTCATTATTTACCTCCTTTGAGCCTCTGTTTTTTCATTTATAAAATAAATAATATGTACTTTGAAGGACTATTGTAAAGTTTAAAACGTAAATAGTATTATTTGCTTAGTGCTGCTCTGGGAACACAGTAAGTGCTCAATACATTGTAGTATTTCTACAGATAGGGAAGCCAGGGCCCAGGGCTCACCCACAGTCAGGCCATAGTGATAGACTGGAATCCAGGTTCAGGACCCCTCCCTTCTTCCAGGTCAGCTATCTACATCTGCCCTTTCCTCGTGGGCCCTTCTACCTCTGGACAATGTGCACACAAGCTATTCCAGACACATGAATGTGGAGTTTACACTGAAACACAGCCAGGCAGGCCAATTCACCACCCATTAGTGACGTGTGACGAAGGCTTACACCTTGAGAGCCAGGATATGTTTCCTTCAGCCCAATTTGAATTTCAACTGTTGCATTTTGAGATTATTCATACTTTTCGTAAGGACATCAAAAGGATCTGAATTATCACCCAATGTCCCTCAGTGGTAAGAATAATCTCCCCAATTTCTGAATGGGGAAACTACAGTCTCATCTAGTATATGAACTTAACAAGGACAAAAAAGGAGGGTGGGAGGAATGGAGCCTGAATCAGGAAAATGCCTCCCTCTTGAAATGAATGAAAGCTAAATCCACTTCTCCAAATTTTTCCATCTTGGATATGAAAAGGTAGACCTGCTCTTTGCAGGGCTCTCAGGTCAGAAAGCTGGAAAGTGCTTACATGTAGGAGCCAAGAAAAGGAGAGGCCTGATGTGTTGTGGGTTTTTGGTGGTGGTTGGTGGAAGTGGAGGTTAGGTGAGGACTCTGCTTTATCCAGTCGAGCACAGCACATAAAAGAGTTTCTTCACATAAGGACTTTCTCAGATGAAATACTTTCTAAGGAAAACAAAACAAATGGAAAAGAAAAGATGGTGGGCTTCTAAAATTGTCTGTCAGGGTGGTTGTGGCTATGAGGCCACTGTAGGCAAAGAGCACTGTGGGTATCTGCTCGGGCTGTTTTGTTCTTGCTCTCTGTTTGGAATATCCCATCTGGGAGGGTTATGTAACTCTGCAGGACTGGTGCACGCACTGAGTGGTACCTCTTATCTTTGACCAGTGGGCAGGCTACTGTGGACAGAGGGCATGCAGGCCTGTCGAAGTCTTTGCCCACTTTCTGTGCTGGCATCAGGCCATTCCCTCCCTCTAGACTATAGCTGCAGGGGCTAGGGGGGCTTTAGGAAATGGAATAAGGTCCCCCTTCCCTTTGGGGAGTCAGGTGAATGTCAGAGCTAGAAAGGTCCTATAACAGGTCATTTTGTCTAAACTTCTCATTTAGAAAATGAGAAAACTATGGCCCAAGACAGAAATGACTGGTGCTTCCAAACTACTTAGTGGCAGAATTCTTCATCCAGTGTTCTCGATAATACACAGTGATGTACCAACAGAACTGGGCAGGACTGCTTTATGGGTGCTCAAGGCCAAACTTACAGATAGTTATGGGGGTTTAGGGGACTCATGGAGATCTCTCTGCCTTCCAGAATATCTAGCTTATGCCAGATATTAGGGAGGGATTCCTTTGAGTACTTCAAGGTTATATCCTTGTTAAAATGTAAATTTTCCCAGGACAGGAGAAAAACAACACACTTAGCTATATTAGCCTTTTACACTTCAGCATGAACGAGTTTATTTGAACCAGGTCTGAGAGCAAATTTGATAAGAGAGGAGGTTGCCATGGTGACACTGGCTGACTTAGGACCAAGACAAGAGGCTCAGAAGAAGTTGAAGGGCTCATGAAGGCAACTGTCCAGAACCTAAATGATCTTTATCTCTGCTATATTTTGCAGGGAATTAGAACTGCCTTGCCTGGACTGGCAAGCAAAAGAGAGGGCCCTGGGGTACTCTCTCATTGGCTTGTCTTGGAAAAGTAATTATATGGGTCATAGATAATTCCCAATGAGCTTCATGTATAAAAGTCATAAGGCAGGAATTTAAGGAGTATTCTGGCACTTGGTAAGTTCTTTTGAGTCTTTCTAGGATCTTAAAATAATTTTTTGGACTGCAAAATTTCACACAAGTCTAGGGAGTTTACTACAGAGAAGGAAGGCATGGGCAGGAAGGGCTAGCAGGCAGTAAGGTTGGTGTTGCATGGGACTGAAGAGAATGGGGGATGAGAGGCTAAGTCAACATCTAGGAGGTATTTGATAAAAACTTCTTGAGTGAATAAACTATCAGTATGTAGGGCCCAGGCAAGTTCATAGATGCTTGAGTGGAGAGAGAAGAGGGTATGATGTCAGATCTCAGCTGGAGGGAGGCCCCACTGGGCAAGTAGGGTGTGCTTAGGCCCAACAGCAGTTTCTGCAGCTAAGCATGTACAAAAAGTTGGAACTGAGGCTCAGCTGTTAAGGTTAGTTGGGGAGTGAGGGGGACATGGGTGCTCCTCCCAGATAACAGACCTTACCCTAATTCCATCAATAAGCATGACGAGCCCCCGTCTCCTTCTATGTTTGCCTCTGACCAGCCCAGTCTTCAGCCTGTGAGGTTGTGTTCTTAAGCATGAAAAAGCACTTTTGAGTGCTTCATCTCACTCACACACACACACACAGCCCTGTCAGCAGGTTGAAATGGGTCTATGAGAATGGGAAGGAAAGGAAGCCTAAATTATGGCCATGCTTCCAGGGAGAAAGGGACAGAGGAGAAAGAGCTGGATTCTGGGGTCACTACCTGGCCTGGAGATGCAACAGAAGCCAACACCCAGGCATTAGGACTTTTCTTCCTATTTCTCAATCAGGCAGTGTCAGCTCTGTCCAGGAAAATGTTAGGACACTGATGGGAGGGTGAGTGGATGTGTGTGTGTGGGACTGCGCACGGGTGAGTGTGTTGCTGACTTGGTCTGGGGGAGGTGGATGTCACCCATGCCATACAGAAGATGCATGGCTCTCACAGTGAAGCTCAGCATAGGCCTTCTTCCTGCCTCCACACAACAAACTGGTGTGTCACGCTGTCAGGACTCAGGGTTCCTTCTTACTCTGAATGGCTTATTTCATCTCCCTTTTTGTCTGGCCAGTTCCTCCTGGCTCTTCTCCTCTGTAAAATGGGGTGAATTTATACTGTTTGGCTCTAGGTTTTCTATCCTTCACTCTGTTTCAAGCAAGAAGGAGATCAGGTCCCTGGAGGCTCTGAGCTCCTGGGAGAAGTCTGCCTGCAGGGTGGGTGGGTACAGGGGTGGGCCGTCTGGGCCTCACTACTGAGCTACTGTATTTGGAAGCTCAGGTACCAGGCAGCAGGGAGATGTACCAGATACAGGAAAAAGTGCAGTGTGCGGTTTCCCTGCACCTGACTTGGCCTCGCTGTGGCCATAGCCTTGTGCACATGGCCTCTCATGGCTCTGGATACTTCCAGTCAAAACAGCTATCTCCCTGCTTCCAGTGAGGAATGCATCCTACATCCCAGGCAGAGAGGCAAGGTAATTCCATAATTTCTTGACAAATTATTTGTATTGACCACAATTTTCATGCCACACATCAAGTCAGCACAATGATTGTTTTAAAACAGCAACAAACACTCTACAAAGCAGTTGAGGGTCTCTTTGCTGTGTCTAGTTTCAGTGGTTCCTGTGCACAGCCTGGTTTTCATAAACACGCCCCAAATGCTTCCAAACTGGCTCATTTACATCTTTGACATTCTTGGAGCTACTTAACTCATGAGAGCCCATCAGGAAAGGCCAAAGGTAATTCCACAGACGACAATGGGGATATTTCAGTTGCAAGCAGCTGGTCTCCACCAAGAAGTCAGGACTCCTGCATTCTGTGCCCACCCTCACAGACCCCCAAGTGTAAGCTTGGAGCAAACCACTCCCCTTCCATAGGCCCACGGGGAAAAATGACTTTGTGCCCCTCTCCCCCTTCAGCTCACAAAGTTAAGAGATTGCTAGGAAGGACCTAGCCAAATGTAAAAAGTGACTTGCAAATGATAAGAGCCTTAGGAAGGGAGCTCAGGATGGGGGACCGACTGTGACTTGATTCACTCTCCCTTCCAAGAAAAGAAAACACCCGTGGGTCCCACGTAGGTCGGCCCTGCAGGTCCGGGAAGGATGACGTAAATTCTGCAGGGGCTTCCAGCTCTAAATACCCCAGGAATTTCCACTAGGCTCCTTCCAGCCATTAATGCTGAAAATCCAGAAGCAGCTGGAAGGCAGTGATCAGGATCCAGCCCACTCCCCACCTGCGTCTCCTCTCCTGCCCCCTGCTCCCAAACTCGCTCCGAAAGCCTGGGGAAGCCCGTCCTCCTCCGGCTGCGTTCCCGGGGTCTTCTCGTTGGGAAGGGAACCCGCAGTCGTGCTTGAGGTTGTGTGGGCGGGCCGGAGAGCTGCTGACGGGCAGAATGGAATCTCCGGGCCCACGCACCCCTCTGCGCATCACCGCGGGGCGGGCCCCCCAGCTCGGGGAAGCCAAGCACCCTAGCTGCACCACGCGCGCGTGCACGCGCCCTCACGCCCCCACCGAGTGAGGCAATGCTGAGTCACACGCTCAGGAAGCGCAGCCCCGGCGCCGTTCCTGCCACGCGCCACACCTGGGCGCTCAGGCGCTGGCGTGCCGCGGCGCCCCCTCTCGGTTTCCGGGGCCCCGTACTCCCCCGTGTTCCCCTCCTCCATCACCGGGCCCATCTCCGGAGTGTGGCTGTTTCCCTTGGTCTTTCCCCGCCACAGCGCCCTCGCCCGCTCAGCCTGGCGCGCTCGACGCCCGCCCGCCCGCCCGCCCACGGCGTCTGGGAGCATCCCCAGCGCCGCCGACGCTTCCCGACCTTGCCTAGGAACGAGCGGAAGGAAGGGGGCTTCCTTGCTGCGTCACCGCCTGGACCCTGCAGTTGGCTGCTGCCGTAGCCCGGGAGCCTGACGGCATCCTGGGCTCCAGACCATGTCCTGCTCCCCCTCTGCCCAGGCTGCTCCCCCAGGGGTGCCGGCCCTCAGAGCTGATGTGCGCTCCTTTCTCCGGCCTCCGTAGGTCTCAGCCCGGGCTGCTGTGCGTGGATTCCCTTTGAAAAAGAAGGCGGGCGGTGAGGACCGTGAGAGGGTCAGGAATTCGGTTGGTGTCACTGAGGTCCGGCTTCTACTCAGCATCCACCTTCTTTGCTCCCAAGACACCTTGGCAAGAGAAGCCCAGCTCTATCTTAGCCTCCCCATATTTATATTTGAATTTAATAGAGCACATAATCGTAGAATTCTGGGCCAACCTATGATGAAGTATTTCAGCTAACAGATCCTATCCTCATTCCATCCATTAGCATGACGAGCCCTCCTCTCCCTCTGTTTGCCTCTGACCAGTCCAGTCCTCAGCCCACGAAGCTGCGTTATTGAGCATGAAAAAGCACTTTGAGTGTTTCATCTCAGCGACACACGCACGCAGAGTGTGGCACTGGGTTGGAATCCTTACTGTGTGATCTTGAGCAGTGACAGCTTTGGTTTTCTTCTCTGTAAAGCGGGGATAACGCTAACCTGGTAGGTTTGCTGTGAAAACTAAGATAATAAATCACCAAGTAAGCCAAGTGACTAGCACATAGTGAGGACTCAGAATTGTTGTTGTTATTTGGGGGCCTTTCTGGAAAGAACTGGGCCAGAAAGTGCTTTTGAAGGTAGAGCACACTTCCTCACCTTTCTTCCAGAGGGCTCCAAACAGGGCTCCTCTTTCCTCTTTGGCAGCACCCCCCCACACACACCCCCCGAACATTTGAAGTCACACTTCCTTCCTCTGGCCTTCCTGTCCACTCTCTCTGGAGCCCCAGTCTCCTTTCCTTCCAGGGGAGCACACTTAAGCCTACCTCTTCCTGCTGCACGGAGCTTTGTGGGTTGTTGTGCCTAATCTCCTCACTGCTTTCTAACAACCTGAGCCTGGAGGGAGCCCATCGGTCCAGGGGGTACAGCTAAACTGTCTCTTAACCCACTGCCTCAACTATTCAAGTTCTGACCCAGCTGGGCTGTGGATGGCACCTAGGAACCCACTGGCTTGCTCAGCCCTGGGCCACAGAAGGGACAGATCAGCCAAAGCCCCTGGGCTCCTTCTACTCCAAGGACTCTGCCAACTTCAGGCCACCTATCGTTATGCAGGTGGCTTGTGTTTTAATACCAAAACCCCTGGACTGTTCACATGGGCCTATTGGTTTTTAATTTGTCGATCTTGTTATGTTCTTTGAAAAATATAATTCACTCTTTTCAAGTAGGTAATGTATTGATATAGTAAAATATTTTAAAGATGTAAGAGTTTACAATGAAAAGTGTCTCTCCACCTGTTTTCAACCCACTCACTCCCACTGCCACCCATCAGCAGCTACTGTTAGCAATATGTCATGTATCCTTTCAGGGAATTCTGTGTACATTCGTGTGTGTGTGCATATGTGTCCCTTTACACAAACAGTAGTATATTATACACTGTTTTGCACCTTGCCTTCCCCCCTAATAATTTGTCTTGGTGACCCTTCCATCTTAGGTATAAGAAGAACTGCCTCATTGTTTTTAATAGCTGCAAAGTATTTCATTGAATGGCTGTGCATCTGGGTTCTTCCTTCTTGCCTGCTGAGAGTTTGGAAGGCAAAATTTGGGTAGCCTGCCTCTGTGTGATCAGTTGGGGTGGCCTTTTCTGAAGGTGCAAGGATGGGAGTGGGCAGGCATTGTTGAGGGGTTCCATTTGAATTTGGCCCTGCAGCTGCTGACTTGCTGCTTTAGTGTCCTATAGATATTGGTAAATTACATTAGAAATAAGATTTATGGAGTATTCTTCCTATCCTGATAATTTTTCAACATTTTCCTAGCTTGGTTCACTTTTGTTGCCTGAGGTTGGGGGAGCTGCCAGGGTGTTATAATCTGTTTCCAAAGGAGCTGAAACCCTGTCCCTTTCAGGAAGTCTTCCTGAACTGATACGAGGAGTTAATTGAGGTTCTCATAGTCTCTCCCCCTACTTACCACCCAGACTGAGCATACTCCAGTCCTTTCTAAGAATGAAATTAATTCTTTATTCCTGTAACTTAAAAGAACTTGTTTTCTTTATGTTCATGGCATTTGCATCTTTTCTTTCACATAACAAATGTTTATTGCCTGTCTACTGTGTACCTATTACTGTTCCAGGCACTGGGTACAACAGTGAACCCCAAACCCCCAAATTTTTTTATGAAGCTTGCAGACAAAAATAAACAACAATAATAATGAGCACATATAGTAAGTACATCTGATGGGATAAGTGCTCTGGAGAAAAATAGAGAAGGGGGCCTGGGACTGAAGGGGTTTGTCGTTTCGAACAGGGTGCCCTGGGCAGGCCTCACTGAGAAGATAACACCTATGCAAGGACCTGGAGAAGGGTGCAGGGGGCAAGGGGCAACCGCCAGCACAAAGGCCCCACGCGGGAGCCTGCCTGTCGGGCCCAGTACGATAGCAGAGGGAGTGCAGGGAGAGCAGTCTGAGGCCAAAGCAGAGCCATCCATGGGGTGCAGGGAGGGCAGGAGAGGGCCTGGGTGCAGCAAGTCTTGTACGAGATTCTCAGCTGGGAATGTGTGGGGACATTTTAGTTGTCACATGGTGGGGGCAGGGTTAAGGGGGAGGTTCTAGGTACTTTTATGATAGCATCTTTGCCACAGATTTTCTTTCTTTTCCTAAACATTTTTTCTGCAAACATTTTCACCTCATAACTAATTGGCTGTATGGCAATTTTGCTGTAAAAAGGATAAAATAACTGGTTGACAGTTTTTTTGTTTTTTGTTGGGAGGGACTGAGGGTTGGTGAGGTTGGTTTCATTTCTCCATTGAGGAAGTGGTGGAGAAAATAGTCACATAGCAGTGTTTTAAAATAGCCTTTCTTCCACAGAAGGATTTTACACCAAGAGCTAATTGGTTTCTTATTTTGAAACTACACTAGGAGGAGAGAGAAGGCACCTAGTTGAACCCACACTTCCTATAGAATGAAGACAAGTGCTTAAGTACAATACACAATATAAAATCAGTTTTATATTACCATGAATTTACACATTTTAAATGCATTCAAAATTCTGTATTTCACAATAAAACCGTTTCATTTTGTAACTCATTTTAATGTCCCTTTTTTATTTGTTATGATTTTATCTTTTTTTTACAGCAAAACTGCCTTACTGCCAATTAATTATGGGGTGAAAATGTTTGCAGTGAAAATGCTTGTAGGACAGATGCTATAGCGCAAGCACACCTGTCATGTGAGGGGAAAGTGTTTCCCTGCTGGCATCAAGGGAACAAGGACTGTCAGACAGTCCAAAAGTACACAGGATAGCACTGCAAGGAAGAGTTTTCCTGCCCCAAATAACAGGGCTTCTTGTTGAGAAATACTGGTGGGGTCTTGGAGTTTGTTGTGAAGAGTCTGGCTCTTCCTTAAGAAAATCCAGTAACAGTTGGATAGTTTTGAACAGAGAATGCCTACAGGGAGCTTAATCGGCTTGGTTGAGTCTGGGTTGAGAATAGACTGAAGGCAGAAGAAAGCCAGAAGCAGAGAGGTCAGATAGGAGACTGTTGCAAAGTCCCAGTAAGAGATGGAAGCAACAGTGCTTCCTGAGGGATTAGTGTGGGGTTAGTGTGAGAGAAAGACAAGTAGAGGGTAAGTCGGAGAGTTTGGGTCAAAGTTATCGGGAGAACGAGTTGGGGAAGTCTGTGGGCAGAAAGACGAGGGGTGGAGATTTAGATACGTTAAGGTGGAGATACCTATGAGATATTCAAGTGGAGATGATCAGTAGGCTTTTGAAGAGACTGGAGATATAAATTTGGGATGGCTTTTAAAGTCTTGAGACTGGATGACACCTCCTAGGAGAGAGTAAAGAAGACTGAAGAGGAGTAGAGAGGGAGCCTTGGAGCACTCCAGTGTCAAGAGGTGGGAACAGACGCTGAGAGGGAAGGGGGAAGCTGGAAGACCACTCTGTGTTCTAGCAAAGAGGTGTTTCAGCAGGGAAGGCAGGAACATAAAATCCAACCCCGGAGCAGGGTGAGGAATGAGAACTGTCCACTGGCCTTAGCAACGCCAAGGGAGTTGGTGACCCAGAAAAGTGTTGTTGTGGGGGGGGGCGGGGGAGGCTTGGTTAGTGTGGGTTTAAGAGAGAAGGGAATAGAGACGTAAGAGACAAGCCAACCAAATGTAACGTGTGGACCTTGATTAGGTCCTGATTCAGATGAAGCAACTGTAAAAAGACATTTTTAAGGCAATCAGGGAAATTTGAACACAGATGACATATTAGCTGATATTAGAGAATTGTTAATTTAGTTAGGTGTAATAATGATACTGTTACATCTTTTTAAAGTTCTTACCTGTTAGAGATACATTATTTCTGAGGCATGCTTTAAAGTAGCAATCCCCAACCTTTTTGGCCCCAGGGACAGGTTTCATGGAAGATAATTTTTCCATGGACCAGGGTGGGGGTGGAGGTGGTGAGACAGGAGGCGGAGCTCAGGTAGTGATGCAAGTGGTGTGTCCTCTGACCAGAAAGAGGGTGGCTGGGGACCCCTGCTTTGAAGTACTGCAGCAAAAATGTTGGGACCAGTCCTGGCTGGTGTGGCTCAGTGGATTGAGTGCTGGCCTGAAAACCAAAGGGTTGCCGGTTTGGTTCCCAGTCAGGGCACATTCTTGGGTTTCAGGTGAGGCCAGGTCCCCAGTAGGGGTTGTGTGAGAGGCAACCACACATTGATGTTTCTCTCCCTCTCTCCCTCCCTTCCCCTCTGTCTAAAATAAATAAATAAAATCTTTTAAAATTTTTCCAAAAAAATTGTTGGGGCTAGAAAACTGGCAAAAATATGTTTGAAATTTCCTTAATAAGTTTAAAAGATGACAGAATGAGAGGTATTGTAGAATGTGAGTATAGAAAACTGATGAGTTTTGCTACAATGAGGAGTAAATAAATGGGGGGAAGGCTGGTGAGGGACGGTTAATCTTTAAGATGGGTGTAGGGACTGTGACCAGGGGAGTGACGTGACCCATAACTACAGAAAACAGATTCAAAGGGTGAAAGAGGGACAGCAGTTCTGCACAGAGAACCCTGGAGTGCGATTCACAATCATTGGATATTCACTTACTTATTCAATCGTTTACTATCCATGTACTAATTTCTGCTATGTGCTGGGCATTTATGTACATTTATTATCTCATTTAATCCACACAATCCTAATAGAAAGGTATTATCCCTGTTTCACAGAGGGGCTAACTGGGACTCAGGCAGGTTAAGGTGACCAACCCAAGGTTGCATAGCTAAAGTGGCATCTTCAAGATTCACATGTGAGCTTAGCCTCTTAAGCCCTGAGATAGCTATCCCCACTCTAGTTGTGGGGGGCACCCTGTGGTGTGGGAAGTGCCTGTCCCAGGCAAGGCCTGATCCAGAACATGGCTCAGTGTTTAGGGACAAAAAGGCTGGGGGCAGCATACCCATGTGATGGTTATTCATGTTGCTGCAGCTCTGAACTTGGCCCTTGGCCCACTCAGCTCTGTCATGGCATGCAAGGCTGGACTAGAGGACGGGAAGCACGCCATCCACGTGTAGCCAGAAGGTGGATGAATTACAGGTGCTTATGGGACATGACATCCTTCCATGACCCACAAGCTCCGGAGGGCTCCCATAGAGGATAGAACATTCTTGTCTCAGGCCTGTGTGTGTGTAAATGTGTGTACACATGCCTGCACATGCAGGGCTGTGTGGAAATACGTACATGTGTATCTGAACATCTAAGAGTGTGTGTGCATTCATGTACAGGGTGTGCATAGGTTTGGGGAATGTATATTGAGTGTGAGACTGGGACTGCAGTTGACCCTCAGTATTTGAAGGTTCTGTATCTATGGATTCAACTAACCGTGGATCAAAAATATTTGCAAGAAAAAAATTTATGTTTGTTGACATGCATTATGTAGTAGGCCTGCATGGCTTTATCTGTACTGAATGTGAACAGACTTTTTATTCCTGCTATTATCCCTAAACAATACAGCAAAACAACTATTTACATAGCACTTATGATGTATTAGGAATGATGAGTAATTTAGAGATGTTTTAAAGTATACCGGAGGCTGTGTGCAGGTTATATGCTAACACTACCTATACATGAGATGAGCATCTGTAGATCTTGGTATTGGCGGGGGATCCTGAGACCAATCCCCTGCAGACACCAAGGGACCACTGTATATTCAGGACAGATGTGCATTTTTATAAGAACGCTGGATGTGTTCCTGAAGTAAGGTGTGTGTGTTAAGGTGTGGGTGTGCACCAAGAGGCATATGTGTGTTTATATGTATGAATCTTTGCATACCCAAGCAGGTGTATGAAAGCATGTTACATGTTAGTATGTAGCTGGTTTATTAGAAGCAACAGGAGTTTCTGTAGGCATGGGTTGGATGGGCACACATGAGCAGCTGGCTAGGAGGTCCATAGAAACTGTGGGATTGGAGATTGGCTGGATGAGGTTTTATGTTTTTGTCTAAGTCCCCAAGAGTCTGCCTGTGCTATGGAGGGCAAGATCAAGGCTCTTCCATTCATGGCCCAGTGGTCTCCTCCCCTGCAGATGCCTGCTGTGAGAGTCAGGGGTATAGTGGGAGTGGGTGCTGGGTAGCATGCAGCATTGGAAGAGTGAGGGCAAGTTTCAGCTGTGGGTTCTAAGGAGGTCACCAAAGCTTTCTTGGCCTTAGTTTCCTCATTAGTCAAGTGACATTAATATTAACATTAATTATTATAATTATAACATATAATATTATTATTACTACTACCATTTTCCATAAGTCAGAACTACTGCACAAATGTAGTCATTATTATTGATCAGGACTTAGCTTCACTATTCCTAGAAAAACAACGCGTGTCCACAGTTGATTAAGAGTGGGTAAGTTAGTGTCATGTGGGCAGGTTGCTCTGGAGTCATGGGGTGGGCTGCAGTGCGAAGCAGCCTCTGAGGCTGGCGTGGGTCAGGTGGCCTTGATGTGTCCTCTCAAACTGGCTTTGCTCAGCAGCCAGGTACCCGTCTGCCAGGTATCTTTATTCTCTCTAATGAGGGAAGCTGGCAAAGTGCAGCTAAGCTCCCAGCCTTGTCATTCACACTGAGCCACCCTGCCTAACGCTGGGTGCTGTCCTGGCTTCCTACAAAGGTATTGGACTTCAAATTGGCTTTGAGGTAGGCAGCTGAGTGGCTCTGGGGTTTCTGGCAGTACCACCCTACTAGGCAGGAAGAAGAGAGGGCAGTGTGCAGCTTGGGGACTGAGAGGAAGCCTGTCAGTTCTAGGGCTGGTCTGGGGTGGTGAGCGTAGAAGAGGAGAATCTTGGGGCCTCCTGGCACACTCAAGTTATAGACTGAGTTATCTGGGCTGAGTTAAACTTCCCCAAGACTACTAGGTTGAGGTCAAAGCTGTGTGATATTAAGCAAGTGTCTTAGTCTCTCTGAGTCTCCTCATCTGTGAAATGAGGGAATATATGGAAAGGGCTTGCACACTGCCTTGCACATTTGATGATGATGTCTCTATGGTACGTGCCTGTGCTTTTTTCATGCATGCTCCCATTTCATGTACGTGCCTGTTTAATTCCTATTTCTTTGTAGCATCCTCAGTAATAGAGACTTATTCATGCATTGAGTCTCTATGAGCTGGGGTACATCCAGTACTGGGTGTAGACATGAATTGGTCACAGTCATGGCTCTGTCCTAAAAAGCTGACTCTAGTGTAGGGGGATGCAACATGTAATAGATATTAGCAATACAGTGTGGAAAAAATTGACATTGGAGCCTGCTAGGGGAGCTGTTGTGGGAGTCCAGATGTGAGTGCTTCCAGCCTGGGCAGGGTCAGTGAAGGGGGTGGGGAGGTACAAGCATGAGCTAGGGAAGACTTTGGGGGGGAAATGTCTTTGGTGCTGGGCTCTGAAGGGTGGGTATAATTTGGAGATTTGAAGATTGGGGCAGGCTGGGGTCTCCAGCTGAGGCTTCCATCCACTTTAGTCTATTTCCTAATCATAAAATTTGGCTATAGATAGAAGCTGTGCTGTCCCCACAACTGACAGTGATGAACTCCGAGTCTAGGAGCAGCAGGAGCATACTAACTGGGCCTGGCACAGTTCTTAACACTTTGGATATATTCACTCACTTAACCATTGTGATCACACTTGGAGGTAAATGCTATTAGTGCCCTATTTTACAGGTAAGGAAACTGAGGCTCAAGCAGGCCAAGCTATTATTAACTAGAAGGTGGCAAAACTGGGCTTTGAACACTAGATTTCCTGTACCTCATACCAGTGCATGGTACAGATTCTCTGTGTTGCCCTGCCATGTGCTAAGCATTGCATACTAAGCATGATATAGGTTATCTTGTTTGACCTTTACAAAAACCCCATGTGGTTATTTCTTTTATGACTTCCCATTTACAGCTGAGGAAACTGAGACTGAGGAAGGTCAGCTAATCTGTCTAAGATTTCTAGCCACTCCAGTGGCCAAGCTTATAACCTGCTGGCTTTCTGCAGAACCATGCTACTTCCTCTGCTTTGAGAAAGGGCCCTGATGAAATTCCTCCTTTGAATATATGTTCCTTCCTTGCTGCTCCATGGTGGAGCACTCCTAGGACCAGAGAACCTGAGTGCAGTACTGGTTCCACCCCTTACCAGCTGTGTGACCACAAGAAAACCAGGTCATGTCCCTGTTCCTCATCTGCAAAGGGGAGTACCTAGGTGTAACTCACAAGGTGGTACAAAGATTAAAAGATGTATGAGAAAATGCTGTATAAACTGTGAAGTGCTGTAACAAAAGAGATGGCAGCACTGTGTGTCCACCACTGTGACAAATGTGATAAGGAATGCACTAGGCAAGAAAAGCAAAAATTAACAGGTGGGACTACATCAAACTAAAAAGCTCCTGGGCAGCAAAGGAAACCATTGAGAAAATGAAAAGGCAACTGATGAAATGGGAGAAGATATTTGCAAATCATATATCTAATAAGGAGTTAATATACAAAATATATAAAGAACTCAGACAACTCATTATCAAGAAACAAATAATCTGATTTAAAAATGGGCAAAAGGGGAACTTCCAGTCAAGATGGAGGTGTAGGTATATACACTTTGCCTCTTCACACAACCAAAAGATTTAAACAATAAATTTAAAAACAAAAAATAACCAGAACTGCCAGAAAATCAAACTATGGAAGTCTGACAACCAAGGAGGCAAAGAAGAAACATTCATCAAGGGGTGGAGTTGGGCAGCCAGGTGGAGAGGACCTGTGGCAAGGTGGTGGATGGCAGACCATGTGAGGCAGTGGCTGGTAGACTGGGTGGTCCCACAATTGCTGCAGATAAGCCAGGAGCAACAACTGGAGAGCAAGACAGACCACACAACCCAGGGTTCCAGTGAGGGGAAATAAAGCCTCAAAAACCTATAGGGATTGCAGCAGCAGGAGAAACTCCCAGACTCACAGGTGAGTTCCTTGGAGAGACTCACAGGGCCAGACTCACAGGTGAGTTCTTGGAGAGACTCACAGGGCCCTAGAACATACATAAACCCACCCACCTGGGAATCAGCACCAGAAGGGCCCAATTTGCTTGTGGGTAGTGGGGAAAATGACTGAAAGCCATTTGAGAGCCTAGCAAGTGGCATTGTTGCCTCTCTGGCCCCTCACCCACATACAGCACTACAACAGAGTGATGTGAGTTGCCCAGCCCTGAAGAATAACTAAGGCTCCACCCCTTCTATGTAACATATGTTCAGAGACAAAGAAATAGGGCCCAAATGAAAGAACAGATCAAAGCTCCAAAAATACAACTAAGCATTGAAGAGAGAGCCAACCTGTCAGATGCAGAGTTCAAAACACTGATAACCAGGATGCTCACAGAATTGGTTCAGTATGGTCGCAAAATAGAGGGAAAAGTGAAGGCTATGAAAAGTGAAATAAAGGAAAATGTACAGGGAACCAACAGTGAAGGGAAGGAAACTAAAACTCAAATTAACAATTTGGACCAGAAGGAAGAAATAAACATTCAACCAGAACAGAATGAAGAAACAAGAATTCAAAACAATGAGGAAAGGCTTAGGACCTCCAGGGCAACTTTAAATGTTCTAACATCTGAATCATAGGGGTGCCAGAGGAAAAGAGAAAGAATAAGAAATGGAAAAATTATTTGAAAAAATAATGTAGGAGAACTTCCCCAATGTGGTAAAAGAAATAGACTTCCAGGAAGTCCAGGAAGCTCAGAGAGTCCCAAAGAAGTTGGACCCAAGGAAGCACGCACCAAGGCACATCATAATTACATTACCCAAGATGAAAGAGGAGAGAATCTTAAAAGTAGCCAGAGAAAAGGAGATAGTTACCTACCTACAAAGGAGATCCCATAAGACTTAGCAGCTGATTTCTCAAAAGAAAGCTTGTAGGCAAGAAGGGGCTGGAAAGAAGTATTTAAAGTCATGAAAGGCAAGGACTTACATCCAAGATTACTCTATCCAGCAAAGATATTACTTAGAATGGGAGGGCATATAAAGTGCTTCCCAGATAAGGTCAAGTTAAAGGAGTTCATCATCACCAAGCCTTTATTATATGAAATATTAAAGAGACTTATCTAAGAAAAAGGAGATGATCAAAAATAAGAGCAGTAAAATGAAAACAAACTCACAACCATTAACAACTGAACCTGAAACACAAACAAACAAACAAACAAAGCAAACAACTAGAACAGGAACAGAATCCCAGAAATGGGATTCTGGTGATTACATAGAGGGTTATCAGTGGGGAGGTGGAGTTGGGGAGAATGGGGGAAAAGGTAGAGGGAGTAAGAGCATAAATGGTAGGTACAAAATAGACAGGGGTGAGGTTAAGAATAGTATGAGAAATGGAGAAGCCAAAGAATTTATATGTATGACCCATGGACATGAACTAAAGTGGGAGAATGCTGGTGGGAGGGGGGTGCAGGGCAGAAGGGAATAAAGGGGAAAAAATAGTGGGACAACTGTAATAGCATAATCAATAAAATATATTTTTAAATGCAAAAAATAAATAAAAATGGGCAAAGAATGTGAATAGATGTTTTTATAAAGAAGACATACAATTGGCCAACAGGCACACAAAAAGATGCTTGACATTGCTAATCATAGGGAAATGCAAATCAAAGTAGAGTGAAGTATCACCTCACACCTGTTAGAATGGTTATCATAAAAAAGACAAGAGATAACAAGTGTTAGTAGGACTGTAAATTGGTGCAGCCACTGTGGAAAACAGTATAGAGATTCCTCAAAAAATTAAAAATAGAAATACTATATGATCCAGCAATACCACTTCTGGCTACATATAAGAATAGGAAACAGGACCTGGGAGAGATAACTGCACTCACATGTTTATTGAAGCATTATTCATAATAGCCAAAACATGGAAACAACTTAAGTGTCCATCAGTGGATGAATGGATAAAGAAAAATTGAGACACACATACACATACACAATGGAATATTATGTAACCACAAGAAAGAAAGTAAGAAATTCTGCCATTTGTGCCATCATGCGTGGACCTGGAAGACATTATGCTAAGTGAAATAAGCCAGAGAAGGACAAATAGTACATGGCATCACTTATATGTGGAATTAAAAAAATAAAGTCAAACTTAGAAACAAAGAGAAAGTTGGTTGCCAGGATCTGAGGGGTGGCAGAATAGGGAGAGTTCAGTAAAAGGGTACAGATTTTCAGCTGTTAAATGAAAGGTCTGAGAACCTAATGGAAAACCCAATGCCCATAGTTGATAACACTGTATTGTACATGTGAAGAAAGAAAGAAGGAGCTCCTATCTTTTGTGACAGCATGGATGGAACTGTAGAGCATTATGCTAAGCGAAATAAGCCAGGTGGTAAAAGACAAATACCATATGATCTCACCTATAAGTGGAATCTAATCAACAAAACAAACAAGCAAGTAAAATATAACCAGAGACATTGAAATTAAGAACAAACTACCAGTAACCAGAGGAGAGAGGGGAGGGGTAATGTGGAGAAAAGGGGAAGGGTTTTCAGGAACATGTATAAAGGACACATGCACAAAGCCAAAGGGGGTAGGTTCGAGGGTGGGAGATGGGGAGGGGTGGGATGGAGTGGCATGGTGGGGGGCAATGGTGACAACTGTACTTGAACAACAATAAAAAATGTGGGAAAAAAAAGAAATGCAGCTGAGTAGGCAGATGCAGCCCTCAGTTTAGCAAATCTTGAACAGGTAATCGGTTGTAAACCTGTGCATGTTCATGAGGATAGAGAGACACACAAGGCATGGAGCATGTTTTTTGGGAAATACAGCAACTGATTCAAGAATAGACTGTCATTCAGTATACACGATTGTGGGCTGAATTCCTAAGGTACATTTTCTCATTTAATTCTTAACTATCGAATGAGGTTCTACAATAATTATGCTTATTTGACAGACAAGTGAAGTGCTCAGAGTAGTTTAAGACTTTCCCAAAGTTACAGAACTATAAATGGCAAAGGTGCTATGTGTACTCAAATTAGCCCGATTCTAAGCCAAAGTCATTCCCCTGTGCCTGCTGTCTCCCTGGAGTTAAATCATGCTTTCAGAAGAGCATATGGTGGTCCATGAGATGAGCCATTGCAGTAGCAACCTGCAATCCCATGCTATCTGCACTCTGCATCATCCACAGAGCTTTCATGCCGGTTACTTCTTAGGACACTTAAAGCAACCCAGTGAGGTAGAGGACTTCGAGGATCAGCGAATAGGCCCAGGAGCTCAAGTGACTAGCCCCAAACAACACCACTAAATGTCTCTAGAATTTGAACCCAGACTTCCTGTTTGACCCAAGGTATAGCATAGCCTCTTCTGTGGCAGCAGAGTAGTGTGGGGGCCTGTGATCAGGACTGGATTCAAGTCCCACCTCAGCCTCTTCCTAGCAGTGTGACTTTGACCTTGTTACTAAATTTTTTACTCATCTATAAAATGGTGATGATGATATCTACCTCTTCAGTCTATTGTTTTATAGTTACTGTGTGTCAAGTCCTGGCAGACAGTAAAGGCTCAGTAAATAAATGGACAGGCAAGCAGTTATGGAGTATTCATTGTCTTCTGAGTTCTGTAGGGGGGCACTGAGTAAGGAGAAGAGATGAACCTTTCTGTTGGGGAAAGGGTGCTTTCATGCCTTCTTAAGGAAATGGGAAAAGGGGATAAGGTCCACTGTTTGCAGTTTGATTTGGGTCACTTCTTTTCTCTCAGCCTTGTAAGCCAGTCAGTGAAAGCAAATAACATACGATTTCACCTACAAGAGGAATCTGATGAACAAAATAAACTAATGAGCAAAATAGAACCAGAGGCATGGAAATAAGGAACAGTCTGACAGTGACCAGAGGGGAGAGAAGAGGGGAATGAGGGTGGGAAGAAGGGGAAGGGAATAGTCAAGGAACATTCATGAATGACCCATGGACATGGGCAACAGGGCGGGGAATGACTGTGGAAGTGGGAAGTGGGTTGGACAGAGGAGGGTAAAGGGGGAAAGATTGGGACAACAGTAACAGAGTAACAATAAAATATTTTTTAAAGATGGGGGAAGAAAGGAATGGCAACATTTGTACCTACCCCACAGGGCTAATATGTATGGAAGTACTACATTAATTCAATTGGTATCTGATACAGAGTTATCTCTCCCTGAAGTAGCTTATAATATAGTTGGAGAGACAGAGGGGCCAACAACCATAATCCACTATGAGATGCATAATAAACCACCCCAAATTTAATGTCTTCTAACCACCCTAGAATTTACACATCAATAAGTATTTGTTTAGCTTAGAAATCTGGTTGTTAGGGACAGCTCTTTTCTGCCCACATGACATCAGTTAGAGAGGCCTGACCAAGGCTAGAAGACTCATTTTCAGGATGATGGATTTGTGGTGGTTGTTTGCTCCTTCCCACATGGACCTCTCTGTGGACTTGTTTGGACTACTCCTAGCATGGTAGCCAGTTTTCTCCTATTGCCATTAAAACAAGGTAGTAGTAAGAACAGGCAGACCACTTCCCTGGAAGTCAAGGGAGGAGGGTATTACAAGAAGGAGGGTTTGGCCAATCAGTACTACTGGAAAGTCAATTAGGAACTGAGAAATTCCACTGGAGTGGGCAACCAGATCCTTGGGGACCTCTCTGGTGAGAGTTCTATTAGGGTTGTAGGGGAAGAACTGTATTGCAGCAAGTTAGAAGGAAATCAAGATGAAAGGAAGTCCCTGAAAGCAGACAGCTCTTCCTGAAAGGCTGGCTGTAGAAGTGTGACCAAATGCAGGTCTGGCTGCCTGCTGCATCAAAAGCCAAACTGGTGATACAGGTGCTGGTGAAAAGGAAAGTGATTTATTCTAGTCCAGGTATCTTGAAAAGATGGGGGACTCTTGTCTCAAAGCCATTCTCAACATCTCAGTGCAGGCAGTGGTTTTTATAAGGAGGGAGAGGGAAAGCAAAGCAAAGAGATCAAGAGGAGGGGTTGAAAAGCTCCCTACGTGCAGACCAGCAGAGACTGTTCAGATATGGACCTTGAAATTGGCCAAGTGATGGTCTGGTGTGTGCCATCCTGGTTTTCATCATCCTGGTTTTCCATCATCCTGATTTTATGGTTGAAGGTCAGCGAATCTCCCAAAGCTGGTATGACTGAAGGTCAGAGTTGGTGTCTTTTGAAGTTAGCTCCCGGAATTCTTATATAAATATGTTGTTTATCTACAAGCTAAATATTAGTCAGAGTCAGCACTTACAGAGACAATCTTGAAAGAATGGTGGGGTGGGTCACAATTCCCCACCATTACAGAAGGAAGGGAAGAGCTGTAGGGAAAATAATGTTTTGGGATGAGAGATTGGAGCATATTTACGTGCTGAAGAGAAAAGACCCATGGAAATGAGAGCATTGAAGACTGGTGGTGGGAGGTGGGGGACAGAAGAGGAAGAGTGGTAAACTGGATGGGTCCTGGAGAGGCAAGATCAAAGGGAGAGAGGCAAGATGGCAGAAGTGGGACACTAATAAGAGCTGATGTTTATTAAGCATTTACTGTATGTCAAGTTCTATTAAGTGCTTTACATGTCTTAACTCATTTCATCCTCAGAACAATACCTTAAAGAATTTCTATTACTAACTCCATTTTACAGATGAGGAGACCAAGGCAGGGTTTGTACAGAGGAGTTAGGTAGGATTACTCAAGAAGTCTTCCTCCAGGCAGTGAGAAAGAGAGGGACAAGCAGTCCTTCTCCCAGAGGAGCTGTGACTGGATGAGATCCAGTGAGCTTCAGCAATTGCAGTAGGAGGAAGTCGGGTTGGAAAAATGCTTTCCCAGCTAGTTTTTCTTTTTTGAAACAAGGAAATTTTCCCTAATGGGCATCCCTAGTAGGTAACACAGACCAAATCAGAGCTGGGTTGAAGTGTAAGGTTCTGTGCTCTGCCCACTCCACTTTCCCCTGGGGCTCCCGAGAACACAGGACAGAAACACAGGGTTATCGCAATACCAAAGGCATTTTCTTCATATGAACATCTGAAGAGCCTGCAGTGTGTTTTCAGGGGAAAGCTCTCTGAAAAGGAGAGGCAGGCAGCTCTCTCTAGGAGTCTGTAACCTTCCATTCCTTGGGGGACAGCGACTAGGTGGTCTTTAAAACTGTCCCGAAGGAAAGTGAGCAGAGAACGAAAGAAGAAATTCCTAGTGAGTGTGAGGTCCACATGGGGATCTCAGACCCAGTCAGGACTGAACAGTGAACACTGAGTCTGGTTGTCCTTCCAGACCTGGATACTATCAGGGTAATGTTTTCTGTCACCTTTTGTCCCTGGTTGTTGGAACATCTGTAATCACTTGCCTTATTAAGATCTCTCCAAAACTTCCTGTGGAAGACAGCAGTGGCAGATTCTACCAGTGAGCAAAGGAATTCTACCCCTCAACCCTGAGGCCTAGAGGAGGGGGTAGGAACTAAGGAGAAGGAAGTCAGGGTGGCATCCCGGGAGGTGTCTACTTGCCGTAGAGCTATGGGTGCCCAGTTCCATGGTGGCAAACTCTAATAATGTCAATAATAGTCACAATAAGATTTTGCATCTGTGCAGTGTTTATTATGTTTCTCCCAAGGTGGTTTCACATTCAAAGTCTTACTGAATGAATCCTCACAACTCAGTGAAATAAACCAGGCAGAAATAGGAGCCTCATTTACCATGACTGTCCCTCCTAAGGGGCACTAGTGGAGTGGGGGCGAGGTCTTCATCTCCTCAGCACTGTTACCATTACACTTTTGAGGACCCTCAGCCCCTAGGCCCAGGTGCAGATTTCCTCCCATTCAACCTTCCCCACCCCTAATTTTCTCATTGTCCCAGTTTCTGGCCCCCTGGACTTCTTTGGCTCAGTCATGAGCCATCTGGTCTCTGAAAATCCCATCTAACCATTGGAAAGAAGGGAAAATATAGTGGTTTTTTTCCTGCTGCTGGCAGGGGGGTTAATAATTAGGTGATCTGGGGGAAATGGGAGGAGGGAAGTTAGAAAAGAAATTATTCTAAAGCCTCTTGATGAGGTATCAAGAAGTGAGAAGGGGAAGAAAATTATTTCAGTCTTTTAAAAATGTCAGCTGCATTAAGGTACAATTATATATAATAAAACTTACTCATTTTAAGTGTATAATTTGATAAATTTGACAAATATCTACAGTTGTGTAACCATGATCTCAATCAAACTATAGAAACTTTCCTTCACCCCCAAATGATCACTTGTTTCCTTCTGTAGTTTAACCTCTCCCCTCCCGTATCAATGAAACTGATCTGCTTTCTGTCACTATAGTTTTGCCTTTTTAAGAATGCTACATAAATGGAATCATACAGTGTGTAGACTATTGTGTCTAGCTTCCTTTACTTAGAATAATGCTTTTGGAATTCATCCGCATTGGTGCATGTGTGAGTAAGCTCATCCCTTTTTATTGCTCACTAGTATTCCATTGCACAGGTGCACTACAATTTGTTCATCCAATTCTCAGTTAGTGAATATTTAGGTTGTTGCTATTTTTTAACATGAATCTTTTATTGATAAAAGCACCTCTACATACATTTAGAACATACCTCCATATGTATGCAGGATATATAGACAGTGGCTGGTGTGCATATGCATTAGTGTACTCCTTGTATCAACTCTGAACCAGCTCCCTTCTCCTGGCTAGGGCTCAAGTACCCACAAAGTGAGAGCCGCTCATGTTAGTCATACAATTCACAAAATAAATATTCAAACCCAAAACACTGATGTTAATTTTTCTTTTATTTTGTTTTATTGTGGTAAGAACACTTAACACAAGATATCCCCCTTAAATGTTTGTGTATAATACAGTATTGTTAACTATAGGCGCACAACGTTGTACAGCAGATCTCTAGAACTTATTCATCTTGCACAGCTGAAAGTTTGTGCCTGTTGATGAGCGTTTTCCCACTCCCTACTCTCCCCTAGTCCCTGGTAACCACCATTCTTGTCTATGAGTTTGACTATCTTATTGTAGATATGGCATATAAGTGGGATGATGTAGTAGTATTTGTCCTTCTGTGACTGGCTTATTTTGCTTAACATGTATTCAGATTTTATCCATGCGGTGACATAGTGCAGGATTTCTGTTTTTAAGGCTGAGTAATATTCCATTGTACACATATACATTTTTTATTAATTCATCCTTCAATGGGCTTTTAGGTTGTTTGTGAATCTTGGCTATTGTGAACAGTGCTGCAATGATATTGGGGTGCTAATAACTCTTTGAGATGCTGATTTCAATTCTTTTGGACAAAGCCCCAGAAGTGGGATTTCTGGATCATATGGTAATGCTATTTTTAATTTTTGAGGAACCTCCATACTGCTGTTTTCCATAGCACCATTTTGCATCCCCATCAACAGTGTACAGGGGTTCCAATTTCTCCACATCCTTGTCAACACTTGTCTTTTGTTTGTTTTATTATAGCCATCCTAACAGATATGAAGTAATATCTCAGTATGATTTTGATTTACATCGCCCTGA
>PVIA01013643.1:0-31090 GCA_004024845.1 Tonatia bakeri
TCTTTCTTAAAGTCCTCTAGGATTTTCTTTATGTATTTGGGTGCACCTATGTTGGGTGCATATATATTTACAATATTGATGTCTTCTTGGTGGATTCTTCCCTTGAGTATTATGAAGTGACCTTCTGGGTCTCTCTTTATGGCCCTTTTTTGGAAGTCTATTTTGTCTGAAATGAGTATTGCTACCCTGGCTTTTTTTTTCCTGTCCATTTGCTTGGAAAATTTGTTTCCAGCCCTTCACTTTCAGCCTGTACAGGTCTTTTATCCTGAGGTGGGTCTCTTGTAGGCAGCATATGTGTGGGTCATGTTTTCTTATCCATTCAGCTATTCTATGTCTTTTGATTGGAGCATTTAATCCATTTACATTTAAGGTTATTATTGATAGGTCTTATTCATTGCCATTTATGTACATGTGTTCCTCTCTCCCTTTCTCTTTTTATTCCTTTCCTTAAATCAGACCCTTTAGTATCTCTTGCAGAGCTGGTTTAGTGGAGGTATATTCTTTTAGACTTCTTTTGTCGGGGAAGCTTCTTATTTCGCCTTCTATCTTGATTGAGAACCTTGCTGGGTAAAGCAGCCTTGGCTGCAGGCCTCTGGTTCTCATTACTTGGAATATTTCTTGCCATTCCCTTCTGGCTTGAAGTGTTTCCATTGAGAAATCAGCTGTTAGCCTTACTGGGGCTCCCTTGTATGTTACTTCCTTTTTCTCCCTTGCTGCCTTTAATATTCTCTCTTTGTCTTGAAATTTTGCCATTTTAATTATGATGTGTCTCGAGGTGGGCCTCTTTGGGTTCCTCTTGATTGGAACTCTTTGTGTTTCCTGGATTTGTGTGACTTTTTCTCTCATCAAATTGGGGAATTGTTCCTTCATTACTTTTTCAAGTAGGTTTTCTATCCCTTGCTCATCTTCTTCTCCTTCTGGTATCCCTATTATACGGATATTATTATGTTTCATATTGTCTTGCATTTCTCTTAATCCCTCTTCATTTTTTCTGAGCCTCTTTTCCTTTTCTTGTTCTTTCTGGATGTTTTTTTCTACTTTGTCCTCCAACTCGCTGATCTGATCTTCTGCTTCATCAATCCTGCTTTTCATTCCTTCTACTGTGTTCTTCAGTTCAGAAATCGTATTCTTCATTTCCTCTTGGCCTTCGTTGATAGTTTCTATTTCCTTTTTCATAGTGATATAGTTTGCAGTGAGATCAATGAAGCTTCCCTGTAGTTTCTGGAAGCTCATTGTGAGTTCGTTGAACTTCCTTATAATCATTGTTTTGAACTCAATATCTGATAGTTGAGTTGCCTGTATTTCATTTAGCATTCCTTCTGAGGCTTCCTCCTTTCCCTTCATTTGTGGATTGTTTCTTTGTCTTCTCATTGTTCCTGAGACTCTTCTTGTTAACCTCTGTTTCTTAACTTGATCTGTTCTGGTTCCTTGTGTTTATGGTGTGAACTTCTGTGGTAGAGTACCTGTGAGATTCAGTGGTGTAGTCTCTTTTGGGTATCCTGGTGTTCACAGCTTCCCCCTACTTCTTCCCGGAAAGTTCACGGGTGCCCACAACTCCTGTGCTTCTGCTTCCCAAACCTTGTCTGGGGATAGGGACGCGGTGGCGACTCCACTCTCCCGGGTGCCCGGAGACAGACCCAGGAGCGCCGGCCTGCTCTCCACACCTATCACAGCTCCCTTATGTTCCCGAAGACATCCTCCTACTGTCTGTTTATTCAATGTCTGGATAACTTCTGATGCTCTATTTTCATAAATGTTGCGATATCGGTGGTCTCCTGCTCTGTCTCTCCTCAGATCGGTCAAATTCTCCCCCAAGCACTGGAGAAGGAGATCACGATTCCTCCTATAAGGCCGCCATCTTCCTCCTCTGTACACTTGTTTTTAAAGTCATTTTTACCATCCCCCTGTATTATAATTATTTATCACACGATTCATAAGTCCTTAGCTTTAGTAATTTGGAGTTGGAAAGAACCTTGAGTTAGGAGTGTGGCAGTTCTGGATTTGAATCCACTATTTTTTGTTGTGTGATCTTGGATATGTCAGACATTCTGAGTTTTTTATTTCTTATCAGAAAATGGGAGTAATATCTCCTTCTCAGGTATCAGGGTTACTGAGAGTTCTCTGCACAGCTTCTGGCACATGGGAGGCACTCCATACATAGAGGTTCTCTTTCTCTTCTTCCCTCTCCTGAAGCCTAGGATTTTTGTAGGTTACTTGCTTAAATCCCATACACATACTTGCCACAGTAAGTGCTCAATACTTACTATACAGGTAATATAAAGTACTATAATTTATTCAATTATAAACAAAAAAAATGGATGGATAGACACATGAAAGAACAGAATATGGCTTCCAAAACAAAGAAATAAACTTAAATGTTAAATGTCCAGTGTCCATGTAATTGACATTTGTACTGTCTATTTTACAATTTCTCTTTTGGATCCATCCTGGGGAAGGAGCACCCCTCAGACCCTCACTGCTTTTACTCCTTCAGCTGTCTCTTTTCCTTCGAGTGCATCTCTGAAGACACCACACTGCTCTGTCTTGAGTACATTGGCTGGGGGATGCTAAAGACAAGCTATCTCTGGGAAGGATAATGCCACCCATGATTGACACAACTTCCGTTGCTGAGCCTAGCCAACGCCGCCTGCCTTCATGCAGCAAACACCGAACATGCCGCTGACACGTGAACTTAAACAAGTTCTGTTGCTTACGCACTGAATTAAATCTACATCTGTGACTATTAAAGTGGGGGAAAAAGATTAATAAAGTGCATGTTGAAGCTTGAAAGAATAATTAGTGGGATGTTATATGTTTTGGCTGCAAAGCCATCTCCACATTTAGCAGAAAGCAGAACCTTTCTTCTAATCCTTCTGAGGATGAAGGATTGACTCGAACTAAATTGGTTTTCTTTGTGCATCTTGAATTTTTTTAATGTTATCATTTTAAAAAATTATTATTTTCCAAATTTCAAGTAAGCTTTTAATCAGCCTCTTTGTGGGATCTCGTTGTTTCTGGATTTGCCATCACTCTGTCACCCGACTAGCTGCCGCTGGGGCCCTGATAAAAGAAAGCACTTGAATTGTGGGCTACAAAGAGCTCAAATCACACATCTTTCACCGGCTGCATTCCATTGCTATCAGGGCTGTGATGGTGGCTGCTACCAACCAGCTTGCTGAGACGTGGAGTGAGTTATTGGTGTACATAATAAACTAACATCTGTATGGTGCATCTCAGAATGAGTGTCAGGGAAGCTGGAAGACAAAGCAGGATGGCATCATTAGGGCCAGATTTAAGACTTCAATTTGTGTATCATTTGCATAACAATGCACAAGGGCAACTATTCACTGTTCCCTTTCAGAATGCACATGTTTCACCTTCACAAGAACATTCCTGAGGGAGGGGAGGCAGGGAGGAGGTGTCTGCAAAAGGGATTCAGTGGGCCCAAGCCTTCTTTCTGGAGGCTATGGATTCAAGGGCTAGATAAGGATTCCCCTATTTCCTGGACCCCTGAGCTTCCCCTGTTGCCTCCCTGGTGGTAGTCATGGGTGCTCCGTGACCCGGTTTGTACCAGTACCTTCTCTTCTGGCTCTAAGTCAGCATCCAGACATGTTTTTCAATCAACAAACATGTATTAAGTATTTTAAGGTCAAGTAAAAGCCTTGGAGCTCCTTGAAGTACAGATAGGAACTCATGTATCACCTTGTCCACTTTTTACTATTAGCCCTTCACTAAGATGGCTCACCTACATGAACTGAAATCCCATTTTTGCAACAGGGACACTGATAATACGTGTAAGTGTCAGCAGTCACTCAAGTGCTGATTCTGTGAAGCAGAATGCTAGCATATTTAATCCTCACAACAGTCCTCTAAGATTGATGCTTCTTTCCTTCTTTTTCCTCTTTTTTTTAACATATGAGGAAACTGAGGCACAAAGGAGTAACTTGTCAGTCACTCTACATTTAAGTGACAAAGCCGGGGTATTTCAGCATCTTGTTACCTCACATGACAGACGCTCATCAATGTCAAAATGATAACATTGATCACCTCTGGGGGTCAGACATGGCCCAGGTGCTGGGGATTCAGCAGTGAACAGAAGCAGACAGAGCCACTGCCTTCACAGGACTCCCATGGGCATAAGTGAAAAACTGATGAGGATAGGCTCCCAAAACCCTAAGTGCTGGTCCCATGTTCCCCTGTCACTATTTTGTCACTACAGTGTTGTCTGGGAAAACACAGGCTTTGGAACCAAACAGACTTAGTTTTAAATTCTGATGCTGTCACCTACTTACTGTGTGTACTTTGGCAAGTCTCTTAACATCTCTGAACCTTAATTTTCCTGTGGAAAAAAATAAAAACAATAAGTAACCCTGCCTCAAAGAGTTTTCCTGAGAATTAAGTTATATCGTAATAAATGGGACAAAGAGTTCTGAGCACAATGCATTGCCACAAGTTAATTTGTTAATTTCTAAACAATGGTAGCTATTGTTATCGTTAATCAACCAATATAGCTGGCATGCCTCCAAGCACCTGTGACCTGAGGAATCAAAGGGATCTGGCTACTTATGTCTCATTCACTATTTTTATCTGGCCTTGGATCTTGAGGCACTGTTTTTTGTTTTGTGTTGTACCAAGGCCATGCACACAGAACCCCTCCTGGCCACAGCCTGCTGTCTGGGCATCCGGACTGAGGATCCCCACAAGGATGTACATATTTTCTGGTTTCTCGTCAAAGCAGTCCCCCTTGCCTGTTGCTGTAGTAGCAGAATCACAATGTCCTCTAACCACACACTCACAGGCCCTGAGCAATGTGAAGGGCTGGGCTTTGTGTGTGCTGAATGACAATGACCCTCTCTGCCACCAGACACCAGTTCAGGGCTCTGAGGCTCCAACTCTGGTCTGGGCATTTGGGGAGACTCATGTGTTTCTCAATTGCCTGTCAGGCCTTCCTCTGACTCTGACCCTTTCAATCCTTGTATCATCCTCAACAACTCACAAGGTCATGGGCACTAAAGATCTTATTGGGAGGATGAAAATGTTCTGAAGCTGATTTAGGCTGATGGTTACACAGCTGGGCAGCTCAACTGAAAATTGTTGAACTGTGCAACTGAAATGGGTGAATTCTTCATGTAGAAAATATACTGCAATGAAGTTATAAACACAAGTGGGACATGCATTTTGGGACGCTGAAGCTCACTCTGGTCTGACCAAAGTTTCAGTTTCCTCATCTGGAAAATAAGGATTCCTTGTAACAAATGACTCACTTGTGGCTGAGAAAGCCGTGATATAAATTCTGTTGTCAGTGGGAGGAAGGGTACTGTGCTAGTAAAGAAAAAAATGGGCATGTGAGGTGGGGAGTTGGTGTGTGAATGTGTTTATTTTGTACTTCTCCAGAGGGAGTCTGGCTTTAGGTTTGAAATGCATGTACATTTTTTTTTATTTTGAAGTTTATTACATTAAGTATTCTTTTTTTTTTAAGATTTTATTTATTTATTTTTAGAGAGGGAAGGGAGGGAGAAAGAGAGAGGAGAGAAACATCAATGTGCGGTTGCTGGGGGCCATGGCCTGCAACCCAGGCATGTGCCCTGACTGGGAATCGAACCTGCGATACTTTGGTTCGCAGCCTGTGCTCAATCCACTGAGCTACGCCAGCCAGGGCTGCATGTACATTTTTTAAAAAGATTTATTTATTTATGATTTGTTTTTAGAGAGGGGAAGGGAGGGAGAAAGAAAGGGAGAGCAACATCAGTGTGTGGCTGCCTCTTGTACACCCCTACTGGGGGCCATGGCCTGCAACCCAGGCATGTGCCCTGACTGGGAATCGAACTGGTGGCCCTTTGGTTCACAGGCTGGTGCTCAATCCACTAAGCCGCACCATCCAGGAGATGAAACTTACATACATTTTTTTAAAGAGACCTTTTTGGAGCACCTCTCTGCTGCAGGCTTTCCTCCAACAACACTGTGTGAAATGCCATCGACAGAGCAGCACAGGAATACGTTTGGGAAGTTCACTGTGCCCCAGGCACTATGTAAACATTTTTTAAGGTTAATCTTATTCAATTCTCAAACAACTCTCTCAGGTATGTTCTACTCCTTCATAGACGGAGAAACAGAGGCTCAGAGGTTAAGCAGGGACACCAGGTTGGGAGGAAGCAGAGACAAGTCTCCCAGGACTGTCTCCCTGCCCTAGGTGCTTGGGGGCCTCACAAGGGCACCTGTTAGAAATGTGGATTTTCAGGCCCCACCAGCACTACCGGATCAGAAGCTCGGGGGCGGTGCCTGGAAGTCTGATGTACACACCAGTGCGAGAAGTGCCGCTTTAGCCATGCTGTTTGGCCCTTTACCCAGGACTTTGCCAACGACCGGAGGAAATCATGATGAGAGCCAGCTCCTGAGGGGTGTGAGTGCCTGTCCTTGGAGCACCCCGATGCTGCTGTGCCTGTGCCCCAAGAGCAGGTTCCGTGTAGGCTGTGAGATGACAGCTCTACCTTAAAAAACAGACCAGGCCTAAATGAAACTGTTTATAAAAATCAACCTGATGGTAAGAAGAATTGACCAGCTGCAGGGTCAGGCCAAGCATGGGAAAGAAAAATGATAGTAACATTTATCCAGGGCTCATGGTGAACCAGGCATTGTTCTAAGAATTTTATATGCATTATTTGGGTTAATCGTCCTAACAGCTCTATGTGGACGGCACCATTATGGCCCCCATTAAAGAGATGAGGACACTGAGGTAGAGGGAGGGTAAGTGGCTTGCAGAGCTGGTTAGTGGCAGAACCAAGAGGTGAAGCCCTGCAGCCTGGCTCCCTCTGCTGCACTGCCTCCACCCTAAGCACTGTCCCTGCCAGTGGCAGTTGCCTGGGCTGCCCCAATGGAATCTCAGGTGTTTTCTCCTTTGTGCTCTCTGCAAAGACCCTCATCCCTTATATATAGGAAGCTGTGTAGAGAAACTACGGAGTCACCTCCTTCCTACTATGTGTTCCAATGACTCTCACCTACATTATCCCCTGGATGGAGGCCAGGGACTTGCAGGTAAACCAAGAGTTTCCAGTGATAGGTGGCATAGTATCTCCAGCCCTGGCCTGCCCCAGAATCAGAGCTGCATTTGAATCTCTGCTCTGCTATCAACAGAGCTGTGTGACTCCGGCCAGGGCACTTAGCCTCAATTTCTGCAACTGGAAAATATGTTAGTATTTGTATAAGTATGTATTATATACACATTCTTATGTATCATATGATTACTGACCTCTCTGCGGTGGCTGGGAAGAATGAATGTGAGAGTATGAGAGAGCCTTTCAGAAAACTCCGAATCACTCAGCTGCGTGAAGTGTTACTTTGGTCTCTGCCTCTTTCTCCCAGCTTCTTGGTTCTGATTCCTTTTGTTACTCCTCTGCGTTGGCATGGGTCTGTTATCTCAGTTCAAAAGCAGAGTTCCGGGTGGCCTAGCACTAGGTCTGGAACAAATTGTGTGTGCATATTTATTACCCCAGTTTTCTGACCCCACCTCTCATCTTTCAGCCTTGAGCTGGGGGTGGCCAAAGAGGCAGAGGCTGGCAGAAAGGAGAAATGGATTCTGGGCTTAGAACCAGGCAGGGTGGAAGTGGACAGGGCCTCTAAGGAAGGGCTGTGTCACTTTCTGCTTTCTGCTTGTAAACCTCCGAACCAACAGGTGCTCGGAGCAGCCATCTGACAGTGATGACCAGCGACATTTCCCACGTGGCCATCCTGCCCGGGAAGCATCCACACATGCCAGTCAGAAGGCAATGACCCAGTGGACTTCCATTCTCAGTTGAAGGCCCTGACATGGACCCGGGGTGCAGGAGGGGCAGGTTGAAGGCTGAAGACGACACACAAAGGGCAGGGCAGGCCTGACCTACACAGGTGTCATGTCTATAATAAAGGGGTCCTAGCCAGCTGGGTTAACAAAAATTTCCTCATGTGAATCATATTTTAGAAGGAAGTAAAGACTTGCCTGTTTAAAGAAATCCTTGAGCACTGTGGCTAAATGAAGAATTGTTTGGCAAAATGAAGTCTCTCCCTTGTTACAATACAAATTTTAAATAATGTGAATAATTTAAAATTATTTAAATTTAAATGTATTTAATTAAAATATTAAAATTTAAAAATACAACTTTCATCAAATTGAAGGCCAGTACCCAAAACATGTCAGCAAAGAGAAACCACCAAAACCAGGTTTGTTCTTTGAGGTTCGTCTTGTCCGTGGAGCAGAGGGGAGCACAGTGTGCTCGACAGTCTGAGGATAAAGGAAGCAGTACGATCGTGCTGCGCTGTGCCGGCCGCTGTCACATATGTGACGTCATCAAATCCCTACAGTTGCCCAGAGAGGGAGGGGCAGGCCCCTGTTTTGTAATCAGGGCACTTGAGGCTTTAAGAATTTAAGTGATTCTCTTAGGGAGTTACAGGTAATAAAATGAACACAATATGATGTTTGTTAATACTACTTATAACAATAATACACACTGCACATCAGACACTGGCATGAACACTTCTGTCCATCTTAATCCTTACAACAATTAACCAATATACTAAAGAGCATCGTTCCCATCTTACAGACAAAGAAAAGGACTCAAAGGTTAAATAATTAGCCCAGAAAGGATACATAACTAGGCAAGAAGTGGTTGAACTCGGATTCAAACCCAGATCTGTCTGGGTCCCAACTTTCATTTTTCATTTATTTGTGTGTTTGTTTGCTACATATATACTGTCTGGTGCTCTCCATATGATTTGTGTCATTTGGTGTCAAGTCATTTGTTTATTTAAGATGTGTGGGTCCTCCTATATAATATCCCTCACATTCTGTTTGCTGATTTCTTTGCCTTAAGTACCTAAACAGAAGCCGTTATCCCTACTTTATGTCAATAAATAATAATTTGAAGGCTTGGAGAGAAGTAATAACTATGCAAGCCTCACAGATGATGAGCCATAAGCTAGGACTGTTGGACACAGAACTAGGATATTTTCTGTATCCCACTAGACCAGGGAAGAATGGAATGTGGATTTTAGACTGGTGGATATGTATAAAGTGGCAGAAAATAGGTAATTTAGACAGTTTACTATATTTTAAAACTGTAGAATTAACTGATAACCAATAGACACCAAAATATGCAAAGTCTCCACAAATTTAAAAGAACAAAACATCTTCTAAGATCAGAACACAGGTCCCTGTCAATTCTTCAGATAAGGAGGGAGTCACAGACTGATAGGAAAAGAGATAATCTGAAATTCAGACCAAAATGTTTTGGATGACTTAGACTCAGGGTCAAAATATTAGTTTCCTGTGTCTGCTGTAGCAAATAACTATGAACTTAGTGGCTTAAATAACAACAGTATTCTCTTACAGTTCTGGAGGCCAGACATTCGAAATCAGTATCACTGGATCAATATCGAAGTGTCAGTAGGGCGCCACTTCTTCTGGAAACTCGAGGGGAGAAACTTCTCTTCCAGCTTCTGGTGGTAGCTAGCATTCCAGCGCTTGTGGCCACACCCCTCCAATCCCTGCCTCACTCTCCCCATTACCTTCTCTTCTCTGTGTCAAATCTCTCTCTCCCTCTTCTAAGAACACTAGTGATTGCATTTAGGGCCCATCGGAATCAACTTCCTATCTCAAAGTCCTTAACTTAATCACGTCTTCAAAGACCCTTTTTTCCTTAGAAGGTATCATGTGTAGGTTCCAGAGATTAGGACTTGGTATCGTTGGCAGTCATTATTTTGTCCACCACAGGCAGAGACTAAGGCCATGTTGCTCCTAAGCAACAGAGGGATAATCTCCTGTCTTTTATCCTGCACCTTTGGGAGTACCCCTGCTCTCCAAAGGGATAGTACTCCTTTTCCAAAATCATGCATCCTCACACCTGCTGGGAACTGAGGAGAGATATGGTTCTTAAAAAGAGTCCCTTTCTTGGAAGGTGCAGTGCTGGCTAAGGCTTAACTGAGAGAGAAAGTGAGGTGGATGGAAAGAGCACGTGAGGGGCATGGGAAAGATTTGGATAGTTGAGGGTACAAGGAGAGGACAGGGAGAGAAATTAAGGAAACAAAGAGAAAAGGGGAAGGGGGAAGCAATTAAGCGAAGAAAAAAGTAAGAAAAGAGAAAGATTGAGAATCTGGAAAGAAGACAAGGGAAACAAAGAGAGGATAATGAGAAAAAACTGAGAGAGGAAAGGAAGGAGAGAAAGATTGACAGGAGGCAGGAAGAAGAAGGGCAGACAGTGAGAGGAGAGGAATGAGGAAGGTTGAAAGACAGGAAATAGGAGCAGAGAGAAGTATTGAGAGAGAAAAGAGAGGCTGAGAGGTGTGAGATGGAGCAGGCGGAGAGAGGAGAGAAAGACAGCAGAGCTGGAGCTTGTGTTGGGAAAGAAAATATTAAAGGCCTTTGGTCAGGTGACAAACGTCTATATGTTAATATGCTGAAATAAATAGCAGCTGCAAGTTACAAATCACATTCATCGGCTGTTACAGTCTGGTAATTGTCCATACAGATATTTTCTTTCTGTTTCCAGGACCTGGCTTATCAGGGGACAACATGCTTTTGAAATGCCACATTATTTTATAAGTACATTTCATGTCCAAAAGTTCCACTAAGTATGATATACTGAAGACTTATTTAGTTTCCATTCTGTGTAGCTCCCAGGCTCCAGCACAATGATTTTAAAATGGCCATGTGGATCACCACTTTCCTGACATCTAAGGGCAGGACAGACCTCCCCACTGACTGGTCTCCAAATCAGTCATTTAGCCTCCCTCCCTCCCTCCCTTCCTCCTTTCCTCCCCTCTTTTCTTCCTCTCTCTTTCTTTCTCAAGATTTCCTTTATTCTTTCTTCTCTTCTCCCCTCTTTCTTTCTCTCTCTTCTCTCTTTCACCTTTCTCCCCTTTTAAGTGTCTTTTCACAAGGCAGCATGGCATCGTGAACTAGGCTTTCTCAACCTAAGCACTGCAGACACGTGGGGCTGCTTAATTCCTTGTTGAAGGTGGCTGTCCTGTGCACTGTATGGTTAGCAACATCCCTGGCCTCTATTCATTAGATGCCAGTAGCACCTTCATACCTGTGTTGTGACAACCAAAAAGGTATCAACTCAGAGGCAAGATTGCCTGTAGAGAAAGACCTTATTATGTAGCCACATAGACCTGAGTGCCAATGCCATTCCCACCATGTCCTGGCTGTCAGACCTGCAGGTGCATAAGAATGGCCTGTAGGGCTTGTTGAACACAGAGTGCTGTCCCCACTGCTGGAGCTTTGGTGCAGTAGATCTGGGCTGGGCCCTGAGAATGTGAATTGACAACATGTCCCCAGATGCCATTGTTGCTGCTGGCCCAGGACCACACTTTGAGAACCCTGCCTCTAAACTTCCTGATCTTCAATATCTCCGCTTAAATATAGAGTTAGTAAGACTTCCCCTCTGGCTTATTCTGTAGATTAAAACAAATATGCACCTAGATACTCAGCACAGGATCCTGGACCATGGTAGGTAATAAATAAATGGTAGCTCATCAAGGAAGTCCTCCTGAAGGAGGGTTGGTCTTCCACAGGAACTGTGGGGATTAAAAATGTAAATGAATATATTAACGGCAGCCCACAAATGCCACCATTTTTTTTAAAAGAAAGGTTCAATGGCTTTTTAGTTACGAAATATGTGTGCTTATTCATGTTTTTCCCAGTGGGATCACTCCCCTGTGGTAATGGAAGATAAAGGAAGGAAGCCAGCATTATACCTAAGATCCTGGGAATCTAAAACTGAGACACATGTACACAGACTTGTTAATACACCTAGGCATTAAATCTGTTACTCATGTCCAAAGAGAAGGAGTGCCTGTGGGTATTGTTGCCTAAAAACCCTCTAATATCCTCTCCCCAGCTGAAAGGGAATTAACATTTGTCTTGCATCCACTGTGTGTGCCAGGCAATATGCTGTTTTATATGCATATGGACATTTATTCCTCAAACTGCCTTAGAAAGTGTTATTCTTGTTTCTCACATGAAGAAACTGGGGCTCAGAGAGAGGTTAAGTAATTTGCCTGGTGCCAAGCAGCCAGTAAATGTGGTGCCAGAATTGCACCCTTGCTCCATACAATTTTGACTTCTATACTTGCCCACTGCTGCATGCCGCTGACAAGTGCTGTAGGCTCAGCTAAGCACCTTGCTGTTCAGAATGCTTGAGCCCAGCGCACTGAAACTCTGTTTGCATGTCTGTTTCTCTAGTTAGAATTTCTGTTCCTGTTTGAGAGTAGTGGGTCTGTTCTCTGTCATTCTGGAACTTACCTAGTGAATTGCACATGATTGGCACTTAGTGCGGGTAGGTCAAATTAATAAAGAACTGTCTCAATCAGTTGGTCAGGAAATGTCACTGAAGCAACATCAGGTTGCATGTCGGGAGTTCTGGGCTCTGGTCTCAGTTTTCCCCAGTTTATTGTGCAGCCTTAGTGAAGAAGTCATTGTTGTGGACCGAACTGTGTCCCCCAAAATTCACATGTTGAAGCCCTAACCCCTGTATTTGGGGACAAGATCTTTAGGTAATTATGGTTAAATGACTTTGGGTGTGGGGACCTAACCCTATAGGACTGACGGACTTATAACATGAGGAAGAGAAACAGAGATAGGGACCTTTCTTTGCATATGGAGAAAAAAAGGCTACATGGGGACATAGTGAGACAATTGATACCTACAAACTAGGAAGAGAGTCCTCACTCGAAATGGAATTTGCTTGCACCTTGATCTGGGGTTTTAGTCTGTAGAACTGTGAGAAATTCAATTTCCGTTCTCTGAACTACCCAGTTCACCGTATTTTGTTACGCACCTCGAGCAGACCAACACACTCCTGCAACTGCACTTTCATCATCTGTGACACGGTGATGATGGAGATGAGATTGCCTGCTTCCAAAGAGTTTATAGACAATGCCAGCTTTTGGCACAATGCTAATTGACGTGCTTTCCAAAAAGAGTTCTGTGGTTAAAAGGGTTGGGAAAACCCTAAATTTCCTGTCTTCCTGGAAATCTAAGAACATATATAAAGTTATAATAAATTCTACAGTGAAGCCCTGGCTGGCATGGCTCAGTTGGTTAGGTGTCATGCTGCAAAGGGAAAAGTCGCTGTTTTGATTCCTGGTCAGGGCACATGCCTGGGTTGTGACCTGGTCCCAGTCGAGGCATGTACGAGAGGCAACCGATCGATGTTTCTCCCTCATACTGTGTTTCTCTCCCTCTCTTTCTCCCTCTCTTTCCTGCTTTCTAAAGATAAATAAATAAAATCCTTTAAAAAATTCTACAGCAGAAACAAAAACTACAAACAAATCAATGCAAAGACCCTTTTAACATGTTTAAGTTTTTAACCTTTCTAGATAGGTAATATATTATTCCCCCAATCCCATTTTCTTTTCTCGTTGCTTTTTTTTAACAGATGAAGGAATTGTGGTTAAATCAGATCAAAAAGCCTCCACCAGGCACATAGCCAATAGGTGGCAAGCTCAACTCTGGTCTGACTGTCTTAAAAACTCAGGCTCTTTTCAATGTGTGTATCATTTAGCATCTAATTTAGAGCATCCAACCCAAATGCTTCTCCATGGAGCTTTGGAGAAAATAGGCAGAGTACTAATAATATTTGTTAACATTTATTGAGTATATAATATATTCTAGGCACTGTTCTAAGTGCTTTAAACATTAAGTAATTTGAAATTCACAGATAGTAAGGTGATTATTATCTCAGCTTTATAGCTGAAGAAACTGAGATACCAGGTATTAAGTTGTTCAAGGTCACATACAAGGCTAGAAGAGGTACAATCAAGATCTAAACCCAGCCTCACCTGGCTCCAGGTCCCACACTATCCTATACCTACATATCTTTATACTGTATGGCCTCTGGCAGTGTGCACAGCATTTCCAGAAGTACCAGGGAGAAATTATAAAGAGGTAGCTCAAAATAGGCAAAGACTTTCTAAAGGTGTTTATAAAGGGCTTCACTCCCTTTCTAGTTTTAGTCTTCATAAGACAGACAGAATAGACGGTTTTCCAAAGATACTATTACAGTTTGTTTCTCTTTTGGCACTGATCATATTTAATACAACAATCAGAGCCAGATGTTTTCAGCTCTGTATTACCCTACCTAGCATGGTGTCTGGCACACAGAGTGTACTTGGAGTTGTTGAATTGAATTGGAAACCAATGGACTTCACTTCATGGCAGCAGTGAAGTTCTTCTCTGGGAACTAACTGAGATCTATATGGTCATGATTCTGCACTCAGTCTGTGCTCTCAGAATTAGATTCTTCTGCTGGTTGGAAATGCCGACTTTGCCCCTGTCCTCCGCCCCCAGCCCTGTTAACACTCCCCTATCCTTACCCTCAACTCAGCACTATTTCTCTAAGTTGAATTTCACTAAGCTAATCACACTCCCCCACCCAGATCCTGGTCCTTTGGACCCTCCAGGGTCAGCAATAGCACTTTTCTCCCCAAGAATGGCATGGCTCTAAAACAAATTTTTAAAGAAGAGAACATTTGAAGAGCCCACTACTTATAGAGTCATCAAATACTTATACGCACCCTGGCTAGTGTTGCTCTTTTGGTTGGAGCATCATCCCATAAACCACAAGGTTGCTGGTTCAACTCTAAGTTAGGGCACATACCCAGGTTACAGGTTGGATCCCTGGTTGGGGCACATACAAAAAGCCAACTGATCAATGTGTCTCTCTTATATCAATGTTTCTCTCTCTCTCTTTCTCCCCCTACCCTCCTCTCTCTCTAAAAGCCATGAAAAAGTGTTCTTGAATGAGGACAAAAAATAAAATAAAATAAAATAAAAAAATAAATAAAATAAAATTCATGCAAAATACTGAGAGACTCATACACATTTTTTTGTTCCAACATGTAGTAAGACAGAAGCCCAGTGAGGTGGGTAACTGGCTGAAGTTTGTGCATAGCTGGAATAGAAGTAAGAGTTTTCCTGAGTCTCAGATTTACAGGTTCCCACTCTTCTGTGTTGTTTGTCACAATCAGGAGTAAGATGTTGTGAAAGAGATCTGACATTTATGAAAACAGCTTAGGTCAACCAGAAAGGACCAATGTAAGGGCTCTGTGTGATAGTCATAATTTTGAGAAAAGGTGAAGAACCTGAACTTCAACCCAACAGACAAGTTAAGTTTCCAATGTGTGGTATCCTCAGGAAACAAGGCGTACAATTCCCTCCACTACACTAATGGAACACACATTATTATTTATGGGATTACGCCTGAGTTATCATTCATCAAACATCTAGTATGTGCTAGGAGTAGCACTAGGTTTTTAAAAAATACATAATCTCATTTAATCCTCACCACAGCTCTGAATGGGAGATGTAATTATGCTCATTTTTCAAATGAAGGAACTAGGGCAAGGAGACACTCAATGACTTTGCCAAGGTCATGCAACTTAGTTGTGGTCAAATCCTAGATTCTGCCCCCTGTTGTCCATGTGCTGGTCTGCTTGGGCTTCTATACCTTTTTCCCTAAAATTCTGATACTCTTAATAACAGTTTGAAGACACCTGCTGGCCTCCATTTCAAGTCTTCAAACTGTCAAAGTTTTCAAGGTTATACTGTAACCACCTTGTCCTTTTCCCCAGAGGGCCTTCATCTTGATACCTGCAAGTTGGGGTTTGTTTGAATAATCTATTAATGTGGAGAAAATTACCTTCTCATTATGAAGTATTCTGTGTCACTTTAATACTAATTACTCTGACTGTATTTATTGAAGATTAATGACTGAGCAATATTTTATTAATAAGTAACTGGCATTTATTATTGCATAAATAATAAATAGAGTGTCTCATAAAATATAAATGCATTTTTTATTTGGGTACCTTCATTGAAAATGTTTCCAAAAAATTTTGCATTGATTAAAAATCTCATTAAAAGGGTTAGCTAATCTTGCCTTTGTGCCCCCTCCCACGCCCACCCCTCCCAAAAAGAGTCCCTGACAATTTTTGCACAATAGGTAGACTTGGGGGATTATTCATCAGCCTGTCAGGAGAAGCCCCTTTAACAATGCGTGGCTGCTATGAATTCTGGTTGCCATGAGAACCTTAACTTTTTGCTCTTCTCTCATTTTGTTATGTTTACATTTTTAACCCTCACCCGGTGCTAGGAGGTTCCTACATTTACATCAAGCTTGAGTACCTATAAGTAGCTCATGGACCCAGAGGAGCAGAAAAGTACTGTTGAAATGATCTTGCCTCTAATTTATAGCCAAGGAAACTGAGCTCCAGAGAAGGGCAGTGACTGGCTTCACACCACACAGCCCTCAGCACAGCACGGCCCAGTGCCGGTCCCCTGACCGCAGCGTTCTTTCCCCTGCACCACACTGCGCTGCTGCTCCAGTGGTTCTTTTAGCATATTTTGGACTTGGGCCAAGGGTCTCATTCATCTATCTCTCTTTCCTGAGTTCTTTGTGTTTTTTTTCTTTGAAGAAAATCACTAAAAAACCCAAATGCCCCAAGGCTGCCTCAGCTTGTTAACAGTCACATTCAAATTTTTCAGGCTGAAAACCCCACCCCCCAACAATTACATCACCTGTCCTCACCCTAAGAATCTATAGATGTGCCTAAGTGGTGCTCACCTACTCTAATAAAACCAGTCTGTTTGCTACACATACCATATCTGCTTCCTTTCTCTTCTGTCCTGACCCCCCTTTGGTTATTCTCCAGTTTTGAAACCTTCTGAGGGAGCTTCTCTCCTGCCAGCACAGTCACACACAGGAGAAGGCCAAGTCCATGCAGAGTTGCTTACTCCCTCTGACCCCCAATCTGCTGTTCCTAGCTAGGATCTGTGAAGGAGTCAGGCCTTGCATCCCAGCTCCTGCAGCGCTCTGTGTGCCTGGGACCCCCAGCGGAGTAGTCAGTTTTCTGGCCTCACAGTCTGTTATGGACACAACTGCTTCAGCCTCTGGCCTCACTTTTATGCCCATATGGACTGCAACCCAGACTGGACAGGAAGTGGAGGACAGATGTCATTCTCTCCCATTCCTCTTCACTTCGAGGTCTCTTGTTTCAGATTTCTTCCTCTTTCAAGGAAAAGTGGAAGTCCTTATACATGTTATCCAGATACATGGACAACCAGCAGTATCTCCAGCCCATCAGTTCTACCTCATAGGGAAAACCTGTGCCTCAGTTTTGTCTCCACTGGGACACTGCGTTCCATATACACTTTAGTCCCTTTGCTATAAGTCTTGCCTTAATAGTCCGAGGCCCTGCAGCCTCACATGTTACTGTGTTAGTTTACACCTGGAATGAAAGCATGCCTCCTATAGTAATAGGCTTGCCTGTGTTCCCCAACACTGATTTTTTTAAAGGGTAGAGATTATTTTTTGTTTTGTTTTTATTTTTATAATTTAAATTCAGCAACTTCAACACTTAGGACAGGGCCTGGCCCATAGTAGGACTTCCAGTGATGCTGGTTAAATATTATCAAATGAATGACTACATGCCTGTTTCTATTGGGGTTGAGGCTGCAGGAACCAGTCCAGTTAAGCTTTCTTTAGCCTATAGAATGGGCTAAGCCTTTGAATAAAGGTCTAGTCCAATTTCCAGCTTGAACCATCACAATGAGCTCTAAAACGTGACATTTGCATCTATTTCACTAAGACTCTTGCACTCTGCAACACCCCCCAATCCTGTAACAATAGAAGTCCTCATTCCACTAAAACTGTGTCATTTCTTTAGCGTTTTGAGGGTTAGAAACTAGGACAAGACTATCAGCCAAATGCAGCGGGTACCAGTGTACTGGCGGTATATCTTATCAGATATTCAAGAATGCAGCAAGAAATGTCACGGGGAGCTTTCGACAAAAATATTTAATTAATAGCAACAGCTACAGAAATGAATAACAGCATCCAGGCAATTACAGTGTTCAATAAACCCACTCTCTGAGGATGGGGCGGCGGCAGACTACTGACTGATGGACTGCATTTAAATATGTTATCTGCTCATTGGAAAGACCCCATGGGTCCCTCCCCTCCAGGACATGGCCAGCAATAGTATTATTGTTGTATCTGCTTTTTTAAAAAAATAGAGTAACAAATTGAATTATCTGAGAGAGAGGTCAGAGATTCCTGACCCTCTGAAATATTCATCAGGGTTTTTTTGACCCTGCTGTAGAATATTGGGAGCAACTGGAGGGATAGTGGGAAGTACCAAAATGTTTCAGAATAAATGTGTTCATCAAATGTTAATTGAGGGTCAGTTGGGAAGCCTATGATTCCAATCTTGGCTATATGATCTTGGATCAGTCACATTACTTCTTTAAACCTGTGGTGAAAGAATACTCCTGCATATGGTAGCACTTCAAAACCTGGCTGTTTCTTCTCTTGGGTAACCTCCTCAGAGCTGGGGAGGTGGAATTTTATTTTCTGGCCACTGAAGGGTCCATGGTAGGGACACCGACACAGCTAAATTAAATGGGACTCGTGTAGCAAGAAGAACTCAGCATCCAGAAATACAGTAAAATATCATTATAAGGATCCAAGGGGAGTCTAAAAATTGCACGGAAGCCTCAGTGTTGCATTATTGTAAGGTTAACATGATGATGAGGGTATGTGTCCTACAGGGAATAGAGCCAACCACTAACAATTTTATGTCAAAATTTTGCATTCCATGGGACACATCATTGCAGGATGTTACTCTAAAGGAACTCATAACTGGTGGGAGTCCTAGAAAGTAGCTGGCACCCAGAGAATGTAGGGTCCTGCCTATCAATGTGATTCAAAGCAGCACAACACTTGGGAGACTGGTAAGTGTTTCATGGTAGGGACATGGACCCAGAGTATCCAGAAATAGTCTCTGCACTGAGCATGTTCATTTATATCTATGTCATCTGCTCAGCTGTGAGTTCTTTTCTACTCATTCAACAAATACCTAGTGGGAAAACTGTTGTGTGCCAATGGAAATACTAGGCACTGGGATGTGGTGGTGAGTAAGTAATGATCTAGCAGAAATGACTGACATTAAACACAAAGCTGCACAAATAATTAAACATGTCATCAGAGCCATGAAGGGAAAATAATGCATGCTGCGGAGCATATAACAGGCAAGGGCCTAGCCTTTATCTCCATCAGCCTCCTCCATGACTCTGTGTAGTAAGTGCTTAGTGAGTTTTCATTGACCTGAATTGAATGGAACTAACAGTGAAGTTCCCCAGTTGTCTATCAGAGAGCAAATAGTGTTCTCCTACAGTACCCTGTTATAAACCTAATTCTCAGTTACATGGGTGATGACCGAAAACAGATTCTAAGCAAGATATTATAGAAGAAATACAGAAATGGAGCTAGAAGTGTATACTCTCACAGTACAAAGAATCATCTGTCTGACATCAGTTTGACAGTGAGGGAAGTAACAAACTATAAGCAGACACAGGATCTATGAACATCATAGTGTTAGGCCACTTAGTATATGTCAAACATTCCTATATACCCTGGTAGCTTCTAAGCGCTTCTCCCAGAACACAGCAGTTCATATTCATGATGAAAACCCACTAGGTTAAACTACTTTGAAAGCATATTGGGAATAAACGCTATAAGTTTACTCTGTTCCAGGTATCGCTAGTTGCTCTTCATGTGGCCAGGTGTAAGACACTCAGTCCCTCTGAACCTCGGTTCTTCATCTGTGGGGATAGACTTCCCAGTGAGAGCCCAAAGGGTGGTGAGAAGTAAAGGCAGTGGCATATGTGAATGTGCTTTGTGCACAATAAAACTTAAGTCCGTTGCTCCATTCCAGAGCATTCCTCTGATCGTCAAATTTGGACTTCCAACTGCCTTCTGCCCAATTTCAAACATACATCTCCCTAGTATCTCATACCACCATGTTCAAAACCGCTTTCTGAGTTCCCACCGACAGTGAGTTTACTCATCCTCTCCCACTATAGTCTGCTTAACTCCCTCATGATTCTTTCCTATCCTTCATCTCTCTTATCCAGTCTACCAGCTAGTCCAAGCTGCCGTCTTGAATCTACGTTGTTATTTCCACCTCCTCTGCATCCACTTCAATTCAAGCCACTGAGACTGCTTTCATCAGCCACTGCAATTACACCCTAAGTGGCATCTCTGTTCCCCCTTTTGCATCCTCCACCCACTCTTTACAATTACCAAGATGACCTTTTTAAAACAAAATCCATTTATGTCATGTCCTTGCTCAGAAACCTCCAATTACTTTTCATTACACTTAAAAGAAAGCCTAAACTCCATGCCAAGGCCTCTGAGGTGCTATGGGACCAGGCTCCTTCCTGCCTCCTCTTGGCTGGGTCACCCCCCAGCCCCTGCACTCACCTGGCTCCCACCTACATCTTCAACCTGCCAGGCTCACACCTATATACGCAGAGCTTCTGCACCATCAAAGGGGAGCTGCGCACTGTTCTGAGACAGGTTAGGACAAGTAGCAGGAAAATCCATTCATAGGAACATGTCCCCTCCCTGGAACACAACTGTCCTCCTTATCAGGGAAACTATTTTGGGGCAAATCCTTAAACTTGGATGCTGGCTCTCACCACTCCCTCTTGGCCACACTGGGAAGCACAGGGAGCAGAATATTTTCTTCCTTAATCTTGGGCAGTGGAATTATACTTTCACTGCATCTTTATCCACACTGACTAATTTATTTTTCAATAATTTTGTATTCCTTTTTTGATGTAAGCTTTATTTTGAAGTATTAGACATCCATACAGAAAAGTGCACAGACCCTATCTATAGAACTAGATGAATTTTCTCAGAGGGACACACCCTTGTAACCAGCAGCCAGATTAAGAAATGGAGTGTTCCTGGCACTCCTGAAGCCCCTCCCTGTCTGGCCCCCTGTCAGTTAACACTCCACCAAGGTAACCATAATGCTGTCTTATAACAACATGGATTAAGTGCGCCTGTCTTATATATACGGAATCATACAGTATATACTCTTTCAAGTCTGGCACCTTTCACTCAACATTATTGCATTACTTTTACAATCAGAAAAAAAGACTATTCCCTCTCTGTAAAAGGGACAGCAATCAAGCACAGGGAGCTCAGGCTGACTGCTTGTAGACTCTCATTCTGCATTGTGCCCCTGTGTGTCTTCACCGGCAGGCCTCTCTGCCTGAGATGGCCTCTTGGATTTTATCTTCCTAACTCTTGGGCATCCAAGTCTCCCATTAGCCATCAGCTCCTCCAGAGAGCTTTCTCTGGCCTATTGAGCCCGGTCCTGTGCCTCTCTCCCCTGGGCCTCCCTCCCACAACCCCTGTATTTTCGCTGTCACAGAGCTGCTCACACTCTGGTGTCCTGGCTGTTACAAGTCCTCCTTGCCCACAAGGGATGACTTAGGGGCAGGAGCCGTATTTTATTCTGTATCCCCAGTACAATACCTGGTGAAGGGTGTGTATTAGTCAATGCTTATTGAATTTAACTCTTTGAATTAAGGCATGTTAGCAATGATATTTGCAAGACCAACTCAAATACAGAAATCCACTCATATCTTATGTTACTGGAAAAGGTACTGATTGTCAATACTTTAGAGAATTCTTCAACTCTCATTGGAGGTAAGGCAATACTTCATTAAGAGCTTCTGCTTCTTTTAATTTCTTCCTGGCCAGTAGAACTGAAAATGAGTTAATCAACTCCACACATTGTTTTTATATGTGTGTATGTGCTAAGCACTTTGCTAGGCATGAGGAAGCTAGGAGTGAGGGAAGGTGGCAAACCTGCCTCACAGAACTGTTATAAGAATTGAAGATGACATCATAGAGAGTGTGTGCTTGCCCACAGTAGATGCCCCATTAATGCTACTTTTCTTCACCTCCTTCCCCACTTGCAGCAGGTTTGGCCTAGAACAGTACTATGACCCTGGAGTTCAAAGAGCCCAGGGTGGGCCCTGGCTACATATCTGAGCACCCTAAACCCCGATGTGTGCACCCAGTAGGAATGACTGGGCCTCCCATTTATCTCTTGGGAATTCCTCCTGGGATTGCCTGGCCCGAGTCCACAGAGCCTGGCACTCTGTTTCGGGGCCTCTTCTTTGGGGCCTGATCATTTGGGGTCATGGCACAGCTGCTCCTTAGCTCCCATACTGTCTGCTTCCTTTTCTTCTGATACTATCCCATCATTAGTCTGTACCTCTCAGGAGAGGCATCAGGTTTTGGGGACAAAACACACCTTTCATGCTTAGGAAGACTGTGGTGGAGGGCCTCTGCCTGCAGCGCCGCCACCCCCCCCCCCCCCCCCCCCCCCCCCCCCCCCCCCCCCCCCCCCCCCCCCCCCCCCCCCCCCAGCTACCACGGATGAGAATAAGTCTATCAAGACATGATCTGATTGGGGATGAAAGGTGGCCAGTCTCTCAAAGGAGAAGGACCAGGTACTTGTTCCTTAATGGGTTTTTATTGGGTTTAATTTGCATAGGAATACAGGGTGTATATGTAAAGCTCATTAATCATTGTCAGGCAGAAATGATTAAATAGATAACATTCAAAGAACTAAGAGGGCTTATTTAGAGTCAGGGTCAGATAGATAAAGGGCCCTAAAACTTTGGGGAAACAAACTCTTTTCATGTTTGGACCTTTATCATTTAAATTGAGGGTACTAGCAAAGCAGGTTTCACAGGATTTTATGCATTCTTTCTTAGGCCTGAATGCCCCAGGGAACTTGACCTTTCCAGCACAGGGCCTCACTCACCTCCAGCAGTGTTTCAGGCTTAGGTGGAGCGGGGAAAGTAAGGCAACCAAGAGATTAGGAGACTTCTTGCAGACAGAATGAGGATTCAGGGTATATCAAAGCCAAGGGGTAAGGGTCCATTACCCCCCTTTTTATAGCCCCCCAAGTCCTTCCCTGAGGGCCCCTTCGTAATCATGCCTATCTTAGGTTGTCCTTCCTTTTAGGAATCTTACCCGTCATTGGCTAACCAGTCATCTGCTCGGTGCCGAGCAGTGTGAAGTAAAGGGTGCAGAAGCAGTGCCCCTTCCAGGGGGATAACCTTTGTCTCCTTAGTGGCTTAGGGTCCCAAGGTCTCTCACTCAGCTGTTGGCCATGGGGGTTACAGCTTCAGAGACCGGGGAGGGCGGTTCCCATCAAAAGACCTGTATTGAGGCCCTTCCTCTGCCCCTAAAGGCTGGGTGCCCCTCCCAGTGAGTGGATTAAGCTCCCTATAATCATTTTCTTCATTTGCAAATGAGCCTCTTTGTATACTCCTATTAGGCTTGTTGTGAGGACAGAAACAATGATTGTGTGTATGAAATTTAGAGTTGAACCAGGAAAAGGCATGACAAATACATGTTGTTATACCTTGGGGAAAGTTGAACAAAGGTGGACTTTGGTAATAGTAACGTAACACCTGTGGAGTTGAATCCCATTTCTGTCAGTTACCATCTGTGCCATCTAGGGGCATGCCACTTATCACTGCTAAGTCTACCTTGTAGGGTGGTTGTAAAGATAAATGTGATGACATATGTGTGATGTAAGAGTTTAATAAGTGCTGGTGTCACATCAGCATTGTCACTATTTTGGACTTGTGTGATCTTCCAATTTACCATCACCCTCAGATACTGGCTCCTGGGAGCTGATGGCATCTCTGCCATCTGACCAGCTCCTCAAACCTGACCTTGCCTTCCTCCCTTTGGCACTCTCTCATCGATGTGCTCCCAGGGTGTCCTGCAGCCTGGCTTGGCTGAATTATGACAGTTGGGGTTGCAAGTGACAAATAGAGGTCCTGACACATCATGGAGAAATGGTACATCATTTGTCTCATTCCTCCAATACTTTGACTTTTGAGGGGGAAGATAGTAGGGGTGGAGGGTGCAAATGATAATAAAAAGTCTCAGAAATTAATGAGGTAATGGGTGAGCACATTTCTGTCTAAATGAGCTGGGGTCATGTTCCCGGGAAGGAATGACAAAGAGGAATAGTGAATTGAACAAGCTCAAAGTGGAGATCAAGAAAACAGACTGAATAAATCAACGTCCAGTTGAGTCTTATTTGTGGCAATTACTTCTCTGAGCCTCCGGTCCCCAGTGCCCCATGTGTGGGCTTACAGATGCTCCTTTAGCAGCCCCAGGTTTGACATCTTAATGTGTTCCTTTCCCTGTTAAAAATGGATATCTGCTTTGAAATTCATATATGTTGTTAATGGTTCCATCAAAACCTTTCTGTTCAAAGAAATGGAGTGAGAAGAAGGTCAGAGATGACGGCTTCCTGGTGTGTTGGAAGGACAGCTACCTAGAAGTCATGACACTGACCTTGGAGTCCTGGCTTCATCCTTTTATAGCTGTGTGACCAAGGGCAGGGCATGCCACTTGTCTGAGTCCAAAGAACAAGAGGTTTAATTGTCCCTGTTTGTCATTTGTTTCTCAGATGGTTGTCAAAGCGCTTCCTGCTAATGACAAAGTGCAGAAGGCATATTGGGAAGTAGTACAAGGGTGCAGGGGCTCTAGCCAGGGAAAGGCTAAGAGAACGACATGTCAGGTGCTGTTACATATATTAACCCATGTACTTCTCATGTCTACTCTATGAGGTGTTAGCATCTTTATCCCATTTTTTTATACATGGGAAAACTGAAGCTTAGAGAATTTAAGAAACTTGTCCAAGGTCATCTAACTAGTAAGTAGCACAGCAAAGGTTTGGCCCACCTGACTACAGAGTCTGTTTTCCTCACAGAAGGAAGGCCTGGGGACTTTAGACAACCTCAGAAAATGCATCTTCAAGTTGAGGAACCCAGGCTCCTGAGAAGTATGGAGGTGGAAGGGCCCAGAATGGAGCCTGTTGAGGTCTGCTTTGCTTCTCAGCTGCCCTCAGCAGAAGCCAATAATGGAAATGCCTGGTGATTTTGAAAGTAGTTATATTTATTTCACTTTGTGAAGAGGCTTCAGAGTGCTTTGGCTGTTAAGCAATCAGAAGTCTCGGAGTACTGACAGCCTGTGGTCCCCAACTCATCTCTCTTAATTCCCCTCCACCACACTGCTGACTTTTCCAACCACCAGGAAACTTGTGGTCTCTGTCAGCCCAATCAGCATTATGCTGTGCCTGAATTACAATCATAGGAGGTAAAAGGCCCAGGGGATCCACTCTATTAGAGGTTAAGGAGGACTCGAGGGGAAAATGAGTCTTGATGATAGGAACCCATCCTAGCTCTGTGTGTGGGGCTTCTCCCAAGAGGAAGGAACACAAGTTTCTTGAGTACCTGCCATGTGCCAGGAATTTTACATACATAGTCATCTATAATCTTCAAAACCCCTGTGAGAGATATATTCCATTTGAAGGAAAGGAAACTCAGCCACGTTAAGTGACTTGCCCAAGATGACCAAGTTGACACAGTCATAGACATGTCACTGAGGATTCAGAACTGGAACCCAGGTGTGTATGATTGCAAATGCTCTGCATTTTCTGCCCTGGTGTCCTGCCCCTCCTGAGGTGACCTCAGGGCTCTTCTTCCCTGACAAGCTCAGTCTGGATGGGGGCAAGATTTCTCGCTTTGGTTTTCTCGCCACTCTTTCCACTTTGCTGAAACAGACCCATCACCTCACACATGTGTTCTTCACCCCCCCAGAGCACCTTCATTTTTAACACAGATGAGTCTCTTCTGCATGCAACTGGACTTGTAATACTCCCCTGGCCCCGAGCTTGGTGGGGTAACCCAATTGTCAGTTTTCTCCCATATTAACTACTTAATGGCAATCACCAGAAGGAAAGCATGAGTGACTCCCACCCTCCACATGCTCCAGGCATCCAGTCCCATCCCAAGTATACTCACCTTTGTGGCCTCCCCTGCCCCATCAGTAACCTCAGTGTTTTTCTGTATAGAAATTGCTCCACTTAGGAGACACTTCAGCTTACTCCCTTTCCCTTCTCCAACTTTTCCACCAACAATTAAAACTTCTCTGGGCACCAGCACAGGCAGACAGGCATCTAAATGGTAATTAGTGCGGTCCCACCAAAAACCTGGTAAAGACATAAGTATCTCTTTTCCTGAGCTAAGTACCCTTAGCTTTGGATATCTCCTAAGGCACTTATCACACTCTGCCATGTATCATTTATTTGTTCCTTTGTTCATTCACTCATTCATTTACTCATGCATTCATGCTTTCAGTCTTTCATTCAGAAAGATTTCATAGCACAGTGGAAGGAGCTCATGCCTTTACTTTAGACATGCCCAAGTTTGAATCCTGGAGTTCTCAGCTCTGCTACTTGATTGATCTTCTATCATCTCTATAATTAGGAAACCAATACCATCTTCATAACGTTGGAGTGAGGGTGAATGAGATCATGACAGTGACACGCGTCATGTAAAAGGTAAGGAAAAACAACCAGCCACTTGACTGAGTGACACCATCACAGCAAATAGAATCCAGATATTTCTGTTGCCTGGGTGGAATTGTCTGTGTTGGGCCTGGAGCTGAAGCTCCCATTATCTGAAGGGCAGCGTCTAAAAAGAGTCGACTGCTATGTGTGGTTCCAGGAGAGCGCCTTGGCCAGTACATAGAAGTTCCAGAGAGAAAGATATAGTTCTGTTCACACAAAAAAATTGTAACACTGGCATCCAATAAAAGGCAACATCAAGCAGTTTGTGACAGAATCTCAGCTCTACCCCTTATAAGCGGAGTGACCTTGAACAATTTATTTAAACTCTCTAACCTCTAGTATCCTTATCTAGGAGTTAAGGATAATAACATTAACTCTCGTGGGTGTTTGGGTGAGGATTAAATAAGATAATGCATGTAAATCCCTGTGCCCAGCATGTAGTAACTATTCAATAAATGGTAGTTAATTACAATGCCAATAAGAGTCCTAGTTGCTAACATCCCTTCAGAGGCGTTAGGCTGCCTGAGGAGGGCCATGGAGAAGACTGCTTTAGAGTCAGCCTCAGGAGGTGGCTTTGGAAGACAGCACCCTGATTCTTCTCTGTGTCACAAATGGGAACTTTCAGAATTGGTGTATCTCACCTCTCTGTACCCCATTCCCCACTAGAAGAGAATGTGAAGCAGCAGAGAACATGGCCCTCAGTCAGGGAGGCTGGAGAGAAGACAGGGTGAGTGGTGAGGGCAGGGGGCCCTTCCCTTCCTCACTCCTGTGGTTCTCAGGCTGTGGGAGAGCTGAGAGCAATCACAGTACAGTGTGGTGAGTCCTCTGCTGGTTCCTGTGTCAGGTGTGAAGGGCAACACCTGGAAATATGCATAATCCACTGTGTGTCAATTTGAACAAATGGGTTAATCTCTGGGCCTCAGTTTCTTCACTTATTTAAAAAATGGGTAACAATATCTAACTTACAAGGTTATGAGTTTACAGCATGCTGATCCCCTGGTCATGAACAGCATTTGAGTTTCTGTGCTTGTGGCTGCAGGACACTGGCCATAGGTGTGTTCATATTCTCCCCTGTGGTCAGTGAACAACTCTGCCCAGGGAACATTGTTCTTCCTCCAAGGCCTAATAAATCCTGGTGTAGCTAATACTCACAGCCATTTGTTTCTCTTTTCCTTTTTTAAAGAGTCTACTATGGGCAAGGAACCACACCAGAAACTTTATATGTATTTTTTCATTGCATCCTCACATCAGCCATTCATTCACCCATTCTTTTAAAATTATTAATTTCTATTTAAGATTCTTATTAAGTACATACTATGTTCCAGGCACAGTGGTAGGTAATAGAATATAGAGATAAATAGCACATACTCCCTGTCTTCAAGAAATACCACCTCGTACAGGAATTTAGTAAACACGAAAATTATAACATGGATGTCATTATTTCCATATTACAGATAAAGAAACAAAGGCTTAGACAGATATAAAGATACTAAAACAGATTTTTGATCCAATTCCTACTATGCCTCCTTTAACCCTGAAAGCTATAGTTTCTAAAGTTGCTCTATTGAACTATATGCTTTCCAAGTTGGACAAATGCATTTGGGAAAGAGCAGGTAGACAAAGAGCAGAGAAGTGCAATGTAACCAATTCACAGACCCTTTCAACAACTGGCCTTCATGCTTTTTGCTGAACCTATTGAACTACTAGCAGGTTGGGGAGCCCAAATTATTAACATGTAGTTGGGAAATGTGCTTCTCAAATGCAAAGTAAAAACACCTTGTCTCCCGACTCTAAGATCTCATTAAATGAGCTAATGCACCTACTGCTTAATTTGCTAGAAGCCCTATGAGTAATTAGGCTGCTGACATCTTCCAAAATTATATTCTTAATTGTGGCATTCTTTTGCATCACAATGAAGCTGCCCAGCCTTCTTCCGAGACTGCCTTTCTCCTCCCCCCGCCAGGGCTCCAGCTCCCTGCAGAAGAAAGGAGTGAGTTTTGTATTTTGCACACTTACTATCATGAACATAATTAGTGAGAAATATTAATTAGAAACACAAGACCACCCTGGAGATCCAGCAGAATATTTGAAGCAATGGATTTGGCTGTTTTCATTTGTTTTTCTAAAGCTGGTCCTGAGCCCTGAAATCCTGCAGCTGCTATTTTACCAGGGCAAGCTTCTATTTCTTGATATTGTTTGCAACAATTTATAAGTGCTTACTGGAGCGGTGCTGTCTTGCTTTGGCTTGTAACCCACAACACAATATTTCACTCTTGAGATGTTACATCCATTTGTCATAGTAAATGTGTGTGCATGTGTGTATGTGTGTGCTGTGTGTTTGTGTGTTTATAGTCTGGGAAAGCACAGTGTTTTCCTTATATAAATAACAGTATTCTGGGGAAAAATGTACACTGAGCCATTTCCCAGAGAACCACTGCAAACACATTTTGGGCTCACTGTAGATAGACTCTCTAATTGCTTTGAATTTACTTTAGTACTTTACTGGGGATTGCTTTGAGGTGATTATGAAAGAATAAGGAGGCTTTTGCAAGGAGAATTTAGAAAGAAAATACTTAGGAGACATTCTATTTTTCAGGTTTCTGTGTGAGTGAGCCTCCAGTTGCTGATGAGTGACAGTGACACCCCTTCCACCAGAACAGTGGGACTGGGGTCCTCCTCGGAGACTCTTATTTTGGTATGACAAGTTCAACTGTGTCCTGGCTGCCCTGCTCTTCCATTGCCTGGGAACCTCTGTTGCTCTTACTTCCTGGCTGCTGGGGAGCTGTTTAGCATTCATGCTTGTACTTGGGAAGGCAGTTCTGTGCACAGGCTGCATTCTCTTCTGCTCTGCCCAGTGCACTCATTGGCCGTCTGGGATTCCCATCATTCAGTGCCCACAGTATGTTCACTGGATGCCCCCCCACCCCCACCACCCCGAATCTTTCAGTCAGCTTTAAATAAGGATATTACTCCTATGTTTGGGAAAAGACCCTTTCAGGTTCTCACTCCACTGCAAGCTTTCTGTGTGGGCTTGGCCATGGCATCTGAGCCTTGCAGGATTCTGTTTTTATTTAATTGCTAAAGGTAAGGCTTCTCTCACCTACTGATTGTAGTAGATGTGTGCATCTTGGGTGTCAGAAATCTGACACGGTGAGATAGTACGTTTGAAAGCTTATCTTTCCCTGTTTTGCCTTCCTCAGGAGGAAAGGCCAATGACCTAATTGAGTAATGAAAATGGACAAGAGGCCTCCGGGTGCACTGTAAGAGCAGGGATTTGGATTCAAGCAGACCTGGCTGCAAGCCAGCTCCACAACTGAAGAGCTCTGTTGCCTGGGGCCCCTCCCCTCTCTGAGCCTCCATTCCCTCTTTATGAAGCAGGACCATAATGCCTGCTTAATGGAAATCAAATGGGAAAATATTGGTGAAAGTTATAAACACAGGACCTGGCATACATAGGCTCTCAAGGAAGGTTAATTCTCATCTGGTATTCTGTTCCATCCTCTTTGAGGGAGAACGTGCCCAAATTAAATCATAAAACAGAAACTAAAATCAGTAACCAGGAACAGAAGGCAATCAATGGGTGTAAGGAAAAAATGGGGAGCCATCTGACCTCATGATGGTAGAGAATTTTGCTCTCTGGAAGGCAGCTTAGGAAAGATGAGGTGCATACCTCCTCCTGGTCTGCTGCAGGGTTTTTTAAAGATACTGAATGAAACCACAACTAAATACTAACCACTGTTTATTGAGTCCAGCAGGGGGCTTGTTAAGTGATGTACACACACCAGCTCTAATTCTGACACCAGCTTGCTGTTGTATTTTATAGATGGTCACAAAGTCAGATATCTAAGAAAACATAGAGGTCAGGTTTGAATGGTTTGATTCTATATCCATGATTCCTGTTCTACCTCTGTCAAATATAGGCTAGAAAAGCACAGTGGTCTTTTAAGTGAACAACACAGTTGACTGTTTTGCTTAATATGAGTGCTTTACCTAAGATAAGTTCTGGTCTAAATGGTGATTCACCTTTGCATCCCCAACCTCTGGTGCATGGTAACTGCCCACTTAAATGCTAAATAACTAAATAAACAAGGTTAAATCTAACTTCAGTTAATCACCAAAATAAACTCACACCTCACCTGAGGAAAGAGCCAGACTCCCTGTATCCTGAACTTTATTCCCCAGGAGAGCCTCCTGGTAGGTAGAACACAGCACCATCATCCAGAGCTCAGGGGCAAGAAATGAAGGTTGACTTCCCATCGCAAAAGAAAAAGAATTTTCCATAAACTTCAATTTTTGGAACTGGATTTTTACTTGCATGCCAGAGTTAGTTGCCACAGAGGGACACTGGAGAACTTTCAGGGAGCAGGTGGTACAACTTGAATCATATCCTCTCCTTTGCTCAGATCTCACAGACCCATGGCGGCAAGCATGAAGTTAGTCAGGAGCCTCGCTTTGGGGATCAGTGTTCCTATCGTCAAAATCCTGTTGATAATTGATCCACATGCACTTTGTCGGACACTGTTTCATAGAACCAGTGCAGAGCAGGCTCTTGGAGCCACATTTATTTTCTTGCCAGCAAGTCAGGACATTTTAAAATAGAAAAGTAAGTGAGGCAAGGGAAAGGAAAGTCATCTTTATTGAACAATATTCTGTTCAAGGCACCAGCTTGGGCATCTTTAATAAAATAAGTCATGCAGTATTCAGAAATCAAGGGCATTTTTGTACACCAACAATGAAATATCGGAAAAAGAAATCAGGAAAAAAATCACATTTGACATAGCAACAAGAAAAATAAAGTACCTAGGAATAAATC
>PVIA01013644.1:0-31081 GCA_004024845.1 Tonatia bakeri
GGGATACAGAGAACATGGCTAACCCTCTAGTGGGGAGAGCCCTGTTCCTTTGTCCCAGTGGGTTTTTATTGAGAAAGTAGACACAGTTTGTGGATTCACAGTCTGGCAGAAGGGATCAAAGGGAACAGGTAACTTACAAAGATGCTAACAGAGTCCCTGTTGTGATTCCAGGCAGAGATTGGAGTTTTATCATATGAAAAGGTCTACATGGCTCAAAGGTCTAGTTTTGGTTTCCTGTCTGTGCTTTCAAATTCCAAGTTAATAACATCCTTCAGCAAACAGATCTCACAGGATCTTGCATATTCTATGTCCCAGGCCCGATTACCCCGGGGGTCCACCGTCTCCGGTCTGAGCTGTCCCTTTGGCTGTTTGCTTAGCCCTGAGAAGGGCAGGAGACAGAGGCAGCCAGGAGACTTGGATTTCTCACATCTAAGTACAAAGACTCAGGCTAAGAGGGGGCAGGAATTGATGTCGATCACCCCTTCCTTTCCACAGCCCCTTCATTTCCACAGCCTTGTAAGTCTCATCCCAGAGGCCTTTATGTGATCAGTACCTGTCTTAGGTTGCCCCTTCCTTAAGGAGTCTTACCCGTCATTGGTTAACTGATCAAGCATTAAAGGCCAGGCACAGAACAGGTAGTGTTCATGCCAGGGGAATAAGTTTTTGTCTCCTTAGTGGCTCCTGGTCCGGAGGTCTCTCACTCAGCTTAAGTCACGGGGGGTCACAGCTTCCTGAGACCAGGCAGGGTGGCCCTCAACGGTTGCCCTGCATGTAGGGGCTGTATTATCGGACAGAAGCACACACAACATCATGCAACACAGCAGTCACTGTCAGCTCTGCTCAGGAGAGGCACTTGGTAACTAAGAGTGTACCCTGAGGCTTACTCTCTGAATGGAATGGTGGGCTCAAACACTCACATGTTTAAATGATATATTTTTTTTTACAGGAAGCACAGGATTACTATGTTAAACACACATAACATATAATGCTATTGCCCAAGCAAACTTCTGTTTGGCATTTTGCATATGTGAAATGCAAGAATCTATTTTTTAAGGCAACCCCTCTAGTTACAAGCCAGGGCAGGACAACTTAGGATGCCCTTAGAATTTGGGCTCTTCCAAGGGGAAAAAATATCTGAATTTGCTCATAGAGGTGTAACTAAGGAGGAGATGTGGGAGGAGAGACAGATTGATGATTTAAAAATGAGACCTACACAATGCATGGGGATGAGAAAAGTGTTTTGTGACAGAACTCTGAAGCTAAAACTGTTCCTGGGGATCTCGTTACTCCTTACCCACCTGGAGGCTTAGGAATCCTTCCTAATTTCTAAAGAGTGACTTTGTTCCTGTTTACCACAGATCCCCAAAAGTGACTCCATACATCATATGAGCCACTCCCAGATGCAGCCCGAGCTGCCCCCTCTGCCTGTTTCTGCTAAAGAGGAACCATCTGAAATGTATCAGGTACATTCTCCTGGCTGCTGGTCTTCTGCTGGTACTAGTGGGGGGCAGACAGTCAAGACTTTACAAGTGTGATTAGTGGCTTTGATTATTTCTGTAAATGGAAAAGGCTATAGCCGCAAGGGAGAAAGAACTATGCAGTAGCACAAAGGTGAGTTAGAACTTGGTCTTCTCACTTACCTGTTGTGTTCTTTAAACTCTCAAATTTCTTCATCTTCAGTTGTAAAGTGAGAGTAATGATTTCTACTTTATAGCCATGTCTGTAAGAAATAAAGATAATAGAAATAAATTACCTGACTCACAAACTTACTGCTTATTGAAAGTCAGACTTCAAAAATCATGATGACAGTGGTCAGAGAAGTACAATTGGCATCCATTTGTGTACTGGCCAGTGTGGCTTAGTTGGTTGGGGCTTATCAGTTGCAAATTCAATTCCTGGTTGGGGCACATACCTAGGTTGTAAATTTGATCCCTCCTTGGTCCAAGAGGCAACCCATAGATGCTTCTCTCACACATTAGTGTTTCTCTCTCTTCCTTCCTCTGTTTCTAAAAGCAATGAGAAAATGTCCTTAGGTGAGAATTAAAAAAAAAAAACAAAACATTTTTTAATGAGATTATTTGCAGTGAATTTGCAGCATATATTGGGTTGGTCAAAAAGTTTGTTTAGCTTTTTCCATACAATGGTTCTAGAAGTACTTAGTTGTCTTTAACTTCATTCAATTAGATTATATTGTGGCAACTGTCATATCAGTGTACATTTTTAAAAAATCAAAATTGGTGGATTTTTGTGCAGCTGTTTTAATATTGAAGATGGAAGAAGATATGCAGAATTGTCAGTGTATTACACTTTATTATTTCAGGAGAGGTAAAAACTCAACTGAAACACAAAGTAAGATTTGTGCAGTGTATGGAAAAGTTGCTGTGACTGATTGAACATGTCAAAAGTGGTTTGTGAAGTTTCTTGGCACTGTTGACACTTGGCCCAATAATTCTTTGCTGTGAGGCTGTCTTATGCTTTGGAAGATGTTTAGTAGCACCGCTGGCCTCTACCCACCAGAAGCCAATAGCAGGAGACAGCCAACATACTCAGAATATCCAAATCAATAAAGTTATTGGTGAAAATGAAAAATATGTCTTTATTTTATGGGAAAAAAACTAAACAAACTTTTTGGTCAACCTAATAGAAACAGCTTAAGGCATGTGGAACCCTATGAGTCTCAATGAGAGTACAGCTCCGGCTCTTCCTACCCTAGACTCTGCAAGACATGATCCTCACTGTGTCTTACTCTGTATTTCTTCCCTTGTAGACTGTCATGTCACACAGCTTTTATCCCCCATTGATGCAACGCACATCATGGACCCTAGCTGTACCCTTCAAAGAACAGGACCACCATCGTGGACCCAGTGATTCCATTGCCAACAATTACTCCTTGACAGCTAGGGACCTGAAGATGAAAGACCTGCTGAAGGTCTACCAGCCAGTCACCATCAGTGTCGCTAGGGAAAGGACCATTCAGCAGCTGCCATCAGGTATCTGTGGCCTTGTGCCATAACAGCTCTGAATGGGGTCTTGGAGGAAGATTTGTAATCCTGGGCTTTAGTCCTGGCTTCACTTCTTGCGGTAGCTAATTTTGGATAACCTCAGAGAGTCCCAGTCTCCTCGTCTATGAAGTAGGAATAATTGTGATAGCTAACCTTACATTTACCATACATCATGAACCTTGCATTACAGTGTGCCAAACACTGTTCTCTGTGTACTTGTGTTAATTTGTTATATGCCATATAACAAATTACCGCCAAAAGCAACAGTTTAAAATAACCGCCACTTATTATCTGATAGTTTCTATGTGTTAGGAATCTGGGCATGGATTAACTGGGTGATTCTGGCTAAGAGTCTCTCACAAACATGCAGTCAAGGTGTCAGCCAGGGCCATGGTCATCTAAAGGTCACTAGGGAAAGATCCTCCTCCAGGTTCACTCACATTCTCAGTCTTTGCTGCCTATTGGCCATAGACATCAGTTTTCTACCACATGGCCCTCTTGACAGGACAGCTGTAACTTCTGACTTCCCTCATAGAGAACAAGGGGGAGAACAAGAGAAAGAAGACTCTACCACAGACTTTTGGGAACTTAATTTTGCAAGTGACATTTTATCACTTTTGCCATATTCTATTTGTTAGAAGTGAGCTGCCAAGCCTACATTCATAGGGATTTCACAAGGATATGGTACCAGGAGGTAGGGACCAATAAGAGCCATCTTGGAAGCTGCTCACCATAGTACTTTGTAGGTATTATTTTAATCCACCTGGTACACATATATCTGATCCTTTAGCAATTCTTTTTAGATGTATGTTGGAACAATGTCTTTTTAATTTTTAAGGAGAATTTTGTCTATTTTTATGTCTAGAGTAGATTGAAGAGCTGAAGTATGAACTCAAAAATACATATTGAGTCTTCAGTTCTCTTTGATTCTCTCAGAACGTCAATTTAATATTAGTATGTCATTAACACTTCTCTATTACTTATTAATTTCCTTAGGCTAAAAAGTTAAACAAGTTTAATAGTAGACTTTTATGTCATCTATTAAATTTATTTATAGTTACTCTCTGTTCCAAATGATAGTTTTTTCTATTTGCAATAAGTATATTTATTGCAAATGATACTTATGTTTTATTTATGACAATCATAAAATATTCCCTTTAAAATAAATATATTAGTTTTAAAAGTCTGAGTCTATTTAAAGAAAAATGTGAAAAAATAATACACCTGACATTTAGAAAACAGAGCAATAGTGTTGGTGAGTGAATCAAGTAGGCAGTTATTAATACCTGTCAAATGTATGGATGAATGGACAGTATGCTCACCCCCACTTCACAGTTGGGGAAGCTGATACCTGAAGTGATGAAGTCACTTCTTCAGGGTCATGCAGGTAATTAGTGGTGCAGGTGGGACCAGAGCCCATATCTTCTGCCTCATCCCACCACACCAGTTCACCCTTTTTGTATGCTTCTGGACAGTCTTGAGAGTCACATCCCTATGGACAGAGGATGGCCCAAGGCCACTGCCATCACTGATGTCTTTCTTCTCCACTATTCTAGTAACAAAAACCTCATCAGAGCCCAACAAAAAGAAAATGAAGTTCTCCCCCAGAGATAAAGAAAATCCCACCAGGTAAGGTGTCCCTGTGGGTACAAGGGATTTCAGAACACCAGACTGAACCAGAAAAAGCTGTGTTCTCATTAAAACCATCCTCTGCTTCTTGGCTTCACAGCATTCCCAGACACCCAATAACCAGTTAGTTTCCCTCCCCCCACAAATCCCCTTAATCTAAAACAATGTTAGACTAAAAAAATAATAAATTAACAAACTGAGCAAACCAATGCTAACATAACTATATTGTGTTCCATAGTTAAAGGTCATCAATGACATTCATATCGCTGGAGAAAAAAAAGTTGACAGCACAGAACCTCTGCACAGAACCAGGGGCTGAGCTGTGTCTTCTTTTCAGGACCAAATCAGCCCACCGCACATCAACCTCCTCACCCAGGAAGAAAGAAGTGACCTCTTTGACACCCTCAGGAAGCAGACCGATGAGTCCAGAAGAACAGATTAACATGATGTTACAGAAGGAGATGGAAATAGACAGTAAAGAAGCCAAGCCATCTGAATCAGACTTGGAGGTATGTTCTCATTACTTCCTTTCTCTCAATTTGTTGGGTGTTACTATTGGCATCTCAGTGATTCTAACCTGGAGGAGGACAGCAATCATCCAGGGCATGTTTTAAAAACACCAGAGTTTAGAGCCCAGAACAGTCTACTGAGTGAGAGTGTGTATGTGTGTGTGTGTGAATTATCTGCTCTAGAAATCAGTACCTTTGAGTCCTCTGAGAACATAAGTTGCAAAATGGTGACCCACAGGCAAGAGTTGCCAAATTTTGAAAACTAAAAACAAAACACAAAATAGGATACCCAGTTAAATTTGAATTGCAGGTACACAATGAATAATTTTTTAGTATAGGTATATCCCAACACATGTAGCAATCCTACCACAGGATAAATTTGGTCTATTGATGTTTTTTTTTTTCAGATTTTATTTATTTTTAGAGATAAAGGAAGGAAAGGGGAAAGAGAGGAAGAAAAACATCAATGTGAGAGAGAAACATCAATCAGTTGCCTCTCCCATGCACACTGATGGGGACAGACCTGTAATCTAGGCATGTGCCCTAAACAGGAATCTGACTGGCAAACCTTTGCTTTGTGGGACAACACTCAACCACACTGGTCAGGGCATATCAATATTTGTTGAAAATAAGGGGAATCTCACATACAGTAGATTTTTAAACTCTCGAGAAAAATTAAGATATTTGAAGTTGATTAGTAAGCTGCCTCCTTTAGATGAGAGATACATTCTCTAGTCTGTCACAGTCTCCACCATTTCTTCTTATTTTTTTATGTTCAGCCAACTTTCACTTGTTAATGTTACCTGCTTGATTCCAGGTAGGCTTTCAAGTTTCTAACCTCTAGCTTAAAAGAACAATAAAACTTTAGAGCAAATAACTCATGAGTGTATATTGTATAATAAAATGATTAACAACAAAAACTCATATGTGCTATTGGCAAAATTCTATGCTAAACCTATGCTTGAGCCCATTCAAGAGCTGGGTACTATGATTATTCCCATTGCCCAGGTGTGGGAATTCGGGTGCTGACTGATTCAACAACTTGCTCAGGATTATACAGTCAGTAAGAGACAAAGCTAGAACTTGGCTGACACCAGGTCTGTCTGATACTAAAGTCTCTGTGCTCTTAAGAGCTACCCAGCATTTCTCAAAATTGCCTGAAAATTAGAGTTATTTGAAGTGCTTTTTTAAACTACCCCAAACTACCTGAGGAGGCATCTGTGAACCTACATTTTAACCAGAGCCTCTCTCCTCACCCCAGGCAGTTCTTATAATGTGGGAGTGTGGAAGTTTTTCCTATATAATCAGCTTCCATTAAGATTGGAGAAAGGTGAGCTCAGCCTCTTCTGACCACAGACAATCAGCACTGAAACTCAAAGCTAATTTCAAACCAATTCCTACATTTAGTGCTTCTCATCTATCTAAAATAATTCATTTCTAAAGCAACTCAGCCATCCAGCAGCTTAGAGGCCAGCCCTAAATAAACAAAACTTTCTGATGTTACCAGGTCACATTGGCCATTTTTGTCCACCTTGTGCATCTGTTGCTTTTCTAAACTCAAAAGTCCATGGTTAGATTTGAAGAACTGTAAGTCTCACTAGGTCTTTGGGGAATTTTTCCCCAACTAATAGCTACAAGCCACAGGATCAAAGTACTCTGTAGAGGATCATGTTGTTGAGGAGAATGAATTATTTGAGTCCATTTAAGGAGCTTGTCATTCCTCTTCTTAAAACTCATCAGATATGCTCCCTTGTCCCCAGACTCATTCCTCTGTTTCTGTCTGCATGGCATTTGACAAGTCCTTTACAGTTCACTGAAATCTCTGCAGCTTTGACTGAATCCTCCAGAGTCATGGGGAAAACTTGCCAGTGATCTTATACCAATGAGTGTGAAATCACAGGCCCAGAAAGCATGATTGTAGTGAGTGAAGGGTTGGGATGGGTGCTATGTGAACACAGCCTCCTGGCAGCTGATGGGTGTGGGCAGGTGGGCACAGTTCACCAGTCATGACCATTTTCTTGCTGGTGGCTTGTTTATGCAAGAGATATTCTTACTATTTGACCAATGGAATCCGGAAAGACATGATTGCCCCTGAGGAAGACGAAGTGATGGTTCGGATTTCAAAGCTGATTCCTAACACACTGCTGACAAGTCCCTTCCTGGAACCCCTGGTGAATTTCCTCATGGAGGAGAAGGAAAATGACTATTACAATAGCCTCATCAAAAGTATTGGTAAGTCTGGGCAGAAATGGGGCAGGGGGTTCCCATGTAAGGAGCACCTTCTTTCCTCTCACTCTCAGTGTTCTACCCTGGTTCTTCTGAAAATGCAAAAAGCATCATTTACCTTTTAATTCACCACCACTCATGCCTATACCAACCCTTTTTACACATTAATGTGCATCTGCTTAACCTGGGGGTTCTGGTTAAAATGCAGACTCTGATGCAGTAGATCTGGGGCAGGCCCAAGGTTTTAAATTTCTAACAAGCTCCTAGGTGAGGCAGCTGCTCCCCTGAGGGCAACATTCAATACATGCCTCTTCTCTCAAGTTTTTTTACCCCTATACAACCCTCTGTGGTCACTCCACCCTCTTCACTTACAGCACTTCTTGTCTCTACTTTCAACTCACCCTACTTTGGAACTTCTGTGCTGCTAATTCTTTACTGTTATTTAAGACTGGCCTTGCCTTTGCATTTCTTTCTTTCTTTTTTTAAGATTTTATTTATTTATTTTTGGGGAGGGGGGGAGAGAGAGAGAGAGAGAGAGAGAGAAACATCATTGTGCGGTTGCTGGGAGACATGGCCTGTAACCTAGGCATGTGCCCTGACTGGGAATCAAACCTGCGATGACTGGTTCGCAGCCTGCGCTCAATCCACTGAGCTACACCAGCCAGGGCCTACCTTTGCATTTCTTATGTGTATTAGCTGCCTTATCAGTCTGTTAGCTCTATGGTGGTGAAATATGTCTTATTGACCCTCACTTGCCTTCATCTGTGGTCCTAGGTCTTGTACTCATAGTAGGTCACGGGAACTATTTAATGATGGTGCATAATGTGAGAAATACATCAAAGAGGGGGCTTGATCATGTTAGTTTCCTACCTTCCTGTTTTATCTGGCTAACAGCTATCCTTAACAACTTGCCCAGTTATTTTCAATTTCCTAATGAACTTTCTAATGGTGTCATTACCATCTAATGGTTCCTTGCCTACTACAGAATAGAACCAAACTTATAAGGATAAACATGGATAGTCCTTCGAATTCCAGCCCTAGCCTTCTTCTCCATTCTTACCACCTTAAACTCTAAACACTTGCACCTGATATTTCTGCCACAGAAGGAACAATAGCTCCTGGAGCATGTTATATAAAAGCTATGAAACTGTGCTTCATTACATGCTGTTTCTTCTCCCACCAGTACTCGTCCCTTCTTGTCCTGTCTGAGAAGATCCTACTCATTCTTTATGACCCAACTCAAATGTTACCTTCTCTGTGAAGCTTTTATCAACCTTTCTTTCCTTAGCATGTGAGATTTTTGGTCTCTGAATTTCCATCATAAGTATCTGGTGTTATCCATTGTGTTAATTTTGCTTGGTAACTATTTTGATATGAGAAGTCAATTAATGATTAATGAGGTATCAGCAAATACTAGCTTACTGTCATCTTTGATGCTAGATATCCTAACAGGATACAATTCTACAATTCCAGGTTCTTTTAGTGTTCCAAACTGTGCAGTCACCCACCTCCTTCCAAGATATACCTTCAGGAAGAAAAAAACAGAACAGAGTGGAGTTTCCCCCATTTACTTACCTTCAGGGGATTGATTACCAATGACCTTTCAAGTGTTTACCTTCTAAGTGTTGTAGCTAAGAGCACAGAATACTCAAGGTCTCTGCTGAAAACAGTATTTGCCTTATTGGTTATAGTTGATTACATCCTCATGGACCCAGAGGAGAGAAAGAGGCTCTTCATCAAGAGCATCCCCTGCCTGTTCCCCCAAAGAGTGATCCGGGCTCCTGTGCCCTGGCATGGTGTCTACAGGAACACCAAGAAGTGGAATGAGGAGCACCTGCACACAGTGAACTCCATGATGCTCAACCTGGAGGAACTATGGTTTTCAGAGTAAGAAAAGACCTCTTTCTCTTCCTTTTCCTCTCTTTATTGTTTCCACATAGAAGAGAACATCTTATGCTGGGCACTGTGGACTAGCCCTGTCCTTGAAGTAAAATGGCAAGAATCCTAGAACCACATCCAAGAATCCTAAGTGCCATATCCTTCTCAACAAAAAAGTGTGTTACACTGTCCACAGGGGGTCAGTGGCCCTCCTTGTGCTCCCTGGCACCCGTGTCTCTAAGCACTGGAGCACACTGGTTAAGAGCACAGACGTGGAGCCAGCCTGCTCAGGTCCAGACCTTGACTCTACTGCTTCATGAGTAATACATATGGGTATGTCACATCACCTCTCTGTCCCTTAACACTGAATTTGAGATAATGAGAGCTCCTACTTCATAGGGTTGTAGGAGGAATAAATAAGTTATTATATGCATCAACAGTGCCTGACATAAGTACCCAGTGTGTGTTAATTAGGCATTACCTTCATTATGACATGTGTCTCACTGAATTCTAATATATCTATTTGTTTGTCTCTCTCTAATATATGAAATGTAGGGATGCTTGGGTATTATTCCTTTATGTAACACAGTTTCAGCACAGTATGGCAAGCAGTAGTCTCAGTTTAATTTATCAATGACTAAATTGGCTACAGGAATTATAGAAGTCAGAGGACACAGGGATCACTTTTTTTCTCTTAAAGTTTTCTAAATTGAAATATAATTCACACACCATAAAATTCACCCCTTTAAAATATACAATGCAGTAGTTTTTAGTATATTCACAAATTTTTTACAATCCTCACTACTCTAATTTAAGAATATTTCAATCATCCCGAGAAGAAATTGTGCACCCCTTAGCAGTCACTCCCCTTTCTCCCTTCCACTCTGCACCAGACAACCACTAATCTGCTTTCTCTCTCTGTGGGTTTACCTATTCTGAGCATTTCATACAAATGGAATCATGTGGCCCTTTGTGTCTGGCTGCTTTCACTCAACATGATGTTTTTACAGTTCATCCACATTGAAATATGTATTAGGATTTCAGTCCTTTTTATGCCTGAACAATATTTCATTGATGGCTATTCCATATTTTGTGTATGCATTCTTTAATTGCCCTAGAAAGAAAGACTGTCATTTTTTTATGGGCCCCTCAAGAAGGGGTGCAAATCCTGGTGGGAGAATGAGGTCCCCAGAGTTCACTGAAAGATCAGGCTAATGACACAATGAGCTGACACCATCTGGGTTTTTTATTAGAAAAATTAAGGCAAAAAATTAAAGTTATGTTTAATTTTGATTGGCTTAACTTATTAGCTCGAATATTTTGTTTTGGGGAGGATCTCTAGTGTAGAATGTATTTTATCTTGGAGAGCTTATTTGTTTTTCACATTCTTAGTTTAACTTATATTTTTGAAAGGAATTGTAGAGGAAGTCAACCTAGGATGGAGCCCACCAATGATTAAAAATAAAAGGATTCCTTCTTTGAACTGAATTCTGTTTTCTAATGGTTTGGAGGTGCCAATCAAGACACTGAAAAAATAATTAATTTTCTAACTAGGTTGAAGTAGATAGAGTAATAATTTATAGAATGGGCTTTGAAACCAGATGGCCAGGTTCCAGTTTTTGCTGTCACTAATGGGGGAACTTACTCTCTCTGGGCCCTGTTTTTTTATATGCAAAATGGGAATAACAATGCTTCATGGGGTTGTTGGGTGAAGAGCTTAGAACAGTGCTTGGCATACAGTAGTTGTTTAATAAATAAAGATAACACTGTAACTATAAGCATGTTTATGGCCTCAATACATAAATTAACCTAGAAATTAACAAGGAACTCAGTCTCAGGCTGGTAAAACTGCCAGAGGCTCAGTGCCTAGAGGATAATGCATGTGAGTTTAATTTGATTACATCATGAAGATGGAAAATTATTTAACCTGTAGCCTATACTGAGAAGAAAGGATTCTTACCACCTGCTTTTCAAGGCTCTGTGAAGAAAGTTATGTAGGCAACAAGGCACCAAAATGAACCAAAATCATTCATAAAGCTTTTGTCAGCTAAATCCAAAAAAATTTTCATGACAAAGATTTGTGAAAGAAGTGACATACAGAATAATTTTCTTATGTGATCTGAACAATTTAACTTTAAAAAATTCTAAGAGGTTACTTAGTCATTTGTGAAAGCTGAGATGTTTGGAGACAGAATGAGGGTTGTGGTCTAAAGAAAGGGTAAATTTACTGACTACTGTGGGTAGTTTATTAGGAGTCAATTAAAGATGTGTAACATAATTATCAGGTGGTGACAAGGGCCATGCTGGGGCTGAATAACAAATGCTGTGTGTGAAGTCCTTAGGTTCTTTGTTTCCCTGGCAGTGCTCTGTGACTGGCCAGACAAGATAAAGACTGTTCCCCATCTCCACCAAAAAGGAATCAAGGCTGCTGGACTTTAGGGAGAAGAGTGCCTGGAAGTCATTACAGTGGGTGATGAAAATGAGAAGAAAAATCTGAGACAAGCTAAGAAATAGAGAGAGATCTCATTGGGGAAGTGGTAGGCGCTGATGATTTAAAAAAGTGATTTATAAATGCATGGAATAGATGTCAGGAAGAGAAATGGTGGTCCTAAGAGCTGAAAAAAGCACTTGGGGAGTGTGGTAAAAGGCAACTTATTCATTGATCTGAACGAAATAGTAAAGATAGCATCACAGAGGAGGGCATTCATCCAACAAATATATTCTGAGCATCTGCATCATGTAAGGCAGTGTGCTGAGGGAGGTGTTGTGTATGTGTCTTGGTAGAATTGTCAGGAATAGCTCTATGGGGTTTTGCGTGTTCAGACCAAAGCTATCCTCCAAGTTTTCTTGAGTAGCTCAACAACCCACTTGATGGCGAAGGTGGTGCTTTGCTCGCCCTGTCCCCTGTGTCTCCTGTTGTAAATACCTTTCATTGGTCCCTTTGATATCCTAGTTCCTAGCCAGCCAAATAGGAAGTTGGTACCAAAACCTCCTCCCCAGATGGGTTATCCAGCATGACACACAGGAAACTCAGTGAGCACCCATTACATTAACTCATTTATCTACTCTTTGCAAGAGTTTTTGTGAACTATCCTCTCCCTCTCAGACTCCCAGATTTTTCAGATATACATAGTTTTGATTTGTTTAAATCTCCTCTCATTGAAGAAAGAGAATATATGCCCCTTGAGCCCATCCTACACAATTTATCATTAAGCACCTTCTCAGCCGAGGTGGTTTCTCCCTTTCTTTGGCAGATTCAGAGACCTCAGGTTTGTTCGAACAGCGGAATTACTGGCGGGGAAACTGCCACTTCAGCCTCACGAGTATCGGGATGTAATCCAGAAACACTGCGCAGAAGCACGCCACATTCTCCTCAACAAGTCAGTGTCTGATCTTAGAGTGTGGCTGCCTCACAGGGTCAGAAATACAGAAAACTCTCTGGCATGAACACTGACTCCCAGCCAGGGAATGCACAGTCTGTTTGCTTCCTACTGACATCTTTCTCTGTCCTCTTCATTTCAGTGTCCCTCCTCCCCCGCTTTTGTGTCACCTCACATCCACTGCTCTCCAAACCCTCCAGTCTCCCTCTGACTTTTTAAACTCTTTCATTAGCATTCATTGTGAGGTGCCACTTCCACCCCACTCCACTGAAATCCTCAAGGGCTTGCTGGGTTACAAGACAGTACAATTGAATGACGTGTTCAGGTAGCCCAAATAAACAGCTACAAGTTTCCATGGTTAGGGGGTTTTCAGTCACTTAGACAATTCTTTTTTCTTTGCAAATGCATGCAGGACTATGTCCAGAGCCAGAGAAATCCCTTATATAAAATGATGATGACAATACTTACCATTGGGTTTTTATTATTAGAGAATATGTATGTATATGCAATAGCTAGCACATAGTAGGTGCTTAGTAATGTGATCATTATTACTAGATTGCTAGAATAGTAGTTTTCTGGCAATCAGAAAAGAGACATAATGGGATGAAAAGACCAGTGATTCCCACTGAAAATTGGGAATTAGAATTTGGGGGAAGTAGGAAGAAAGGAACAATAAGTCATATTTTGGTTTTCTAATTTCTCCGCTCAACTTCTGAACAGCCACTGCCACACTGGAGTTTCTCCTCTTGCGTTTTCTTTCTTTTCTCCTCTTTCCCTCTTTTCTCCTAAAAAGTCTGAAACAGAAACCGAGCATTTAGCTGGGAGAAAAGTTGCACAAAACATTCCAGTTCCTTAGGCTCCTTCACCCCAATCTCTGATTATAATGGAAAAACTATAGACTCTCACAGCAGAACACGGCACCAGTATCCTCTGTCCATCTGGGTATTGCTAATAGAAGAATAATCTCTCAATTCAAATCTTAGTACTTTCTTCTTAGGAAAGGGGTGTTGGCAAGTGAGGCAGCTAGGGGTATGAAAGTACCAATTGGCAAAGCTCCTGTCTTCTTTGTTGCAGAGAGTGAGAATAGCTGAGAGAATTTCTTGGAGTTTGGAAGCCATTCTCCTTTGAATGTCCCCTTGTCATTGCAGGTGGATCCCCGCCTGTGCCCAGCTTTTCCTCTCCTGGAAGGAGCAGTGGGTACATTTTGCTCCCAAAAGTGAATATGACTCCTCCCGTAACATTGAGGAATATTTCGCTTGTGTTGCATCATTCATGTCACTCCAGCTCAGAGATTTGGTCATGAAGTCTCTTGAGGATCTTGTTTCCTTTTTCATGATACACAAGGTATGTAGGGGACCATAAAGAGGCCCTTCTGAGAGGAAACGACCAAGAAAGAATCAGGATTCCATTAACTACAAGCCAGAACAAAAAATTAAATTCTTAATTCACACACACTTAGGGTCATTATTAGTATATAGACTAATATAAATACACAGCAAGCTTTCCTGAGATAATTACCTACTATTAATTGAGTAAAAATATACAGAAATGGGGAAGTTGTTAAGAAAAAATACAGAAAGATTGAATAAGATGGAATACATACCTTTTATAGTAGGGAGTATGGTTACTTTTTCACCCTCTCTGTTAAAGGACAGGGTTGAAAAGGTGTTGTTATCCACCATTACCTTGATGTTTAGGGAGTATTGGATGTGTCATTGCAGGTACTGACTTTTGTTATTTGGTTTTTGAAAGGGGCATCCCTAAAAACAAAAGGCTTGGTTGACCTAATTAATAACATCCTTCATGAAACTACTTCAGTGAAGTAGAAATAAAACCCCAAAACACTAAGTCCTGGTTTTCAGGACATCAAAGCATCCTCTCAACTTAGGGAGCCTGGAGATCAAGGAAGATTCTTTTGGATTTTATGTCATGTGGACATCTTACCTTAAAAAGAATAATAAGAAGTTAAAATTGCCTGGTTATAAAAAGTTAAGTTTGAGCATTTTTCCAAATGAAATAATGATGAACAGTTGACCTTTTGCTCAAAAAATATAGAAACAAGTGTTGTTGAATTTAGACTGCCATGTTAGCACTTTAATGAGGACCAAAGCATAGGTGTCACTATAACCTTCTATGCTGCCAAGCACAAGGGACTTAGATGTGTAAACAAATCTTACTCTAAAATTCCACACAGAAGGATCTTCATATATCTGAAAGAAAGGGGGAATTTATGGGTTGTAGGTGGCCAACATATGTTTGTCAATCATCTTTACACTGCTCTAGAAATGTCTAAAAGCAATTAGACAAGTACTTCACAGCTGCCCTATGGCAATTTCATTAGGCACTGTCATTTATGAAAGGCATCTTATATGACTAGCCTGTAAAGAGAATTAAGAATATCTCTACACCAATATTTTTGTTGTAGGGAATCTTGACATTTTGAGTGTCTAAAATAGACTACAGGTTTATTAGTAACTTCAAGTGAGGTGTCCAGATAATTAATTATATGTTTAGATTTAGTCAAATTTCTGTTGAACATCTACTATGTGCTAAATGCCATGTTGGATATTTTGGAAGAGGTAGATGGTTCAGACACAGGTTGTGCCCTCAGGTTTAGAGTAGAATAGAAAAGATAAGATGGACATCTAAATCTCTATAGGAAAGAAAGATGAAGTAGAAATATGAAAGTTCACAAGTGGAAGAGATTATATCTTTCTGGAGAACAGGGAGACTTCAAAGGGAAAGGATTTTGAGATAAATTTTGAAAGATGGGAAGGATTTGGAAATACTGATCCAGAAATTTCCAAGCAGAGTAAACCTACTGAGTAAAAGCTATGACATAGAAGAAGAGGATGAGCTCAGGGTGGGCTAACCCATCTTGAGCCTACATTTTAAGTATGAGTAGTACATGATACTCTTCACTTCCTCTTCTGATGCTCATAGTACTAGGAATGATAAAATCCACTCCCTTGGTTGTGGAAGGCCCCATTTTGTGACTGTTACCATGGTTTATGTCTCCTAAAGGATGGGAATGACTTTGAGGAGCCCTACCAAGAAATGGAGTTCTTTATACCTCAGCTAATTATGATCAAACTTGAAGTCAGCGAGCCCATTATTGTCTTCAATCCATCTTTTGATGACTGCTGGGAGTTAATACACAACTCTTTCTTGGAAATTATTAATAATTCTAAGAGGATCCCCAAGGTAATATTCACCTAATCATCCATTTGTACTTTTTTGCTTATTGCATAAAATATATTTAAAATAGTTATTTATATAAAATATTCAGTCAAGGAGTTTCAGTTTGAGAGATCTATCCTGAGAATTCTCCCTTAACTCCAGGAGGAGTATTTGTACCATACAGAAATGTTCATGCATCCCAGAACTGTGCATGTAACAAGAGCATTAAGAGTTACTATGTGAGATAAAAAAAAGAATTATTTTGTGGGATAGTAGGTGCACCCCCCTCCCCATAATACTAACTTGGAAAGAGCAGATGTGTCCTAAGCTGCATCCAAGTTGGGTTGATAATTCATGATGGAACAGTTGCCACAAACTTGCCAAGAGTTTTCGTAAAACTATATCTAGTTTAGCTCTTAAAGTACCTACCATGTGTTTTTTGTTTGTTTGTTGAACCACTCTCTGTGTCTATGGGATAGAGTAAAGCCTCCCTTCTGGACCCAAGCCCTTTCCAGTTTCCTTTCCAGGATGGCATTACTAATCAGATTCCAGACATTTGTTAATCGAGTCTTAGGATTGGGCCAGATCACCCACAAGAGTGTGATTATTTTGTGCATCACCTTCTGTTTAACTCTGGGTGGTTGGTGTGGCAAGGGGGCCAGCGTTCAGGATCACATAGGAAAAAAATCTGTGGGGTATTCCTCTTCCTCCCACCCCACCTCCCAACCACACTGTGTATGATACTTGGATGCTCTTAAGCTCTCTTCTCTCTGCAGTTCTATACTTACAGGGCTGGTTCTAAGAGCTCAAGGTTCAACTTGGGTTTGTAGAGAAGCATGTGAAACCAATGCTCCAGTTGTTTTCACTCTAAATTTGGGGTTTTGAACTCAACCAAACCTGGTTAACAAGAAAACTGGGTGTGTGGAGGGGGAAGAATCAGTGGGCAGGTCTCCTACAATCAGTATCCCAAGGAAGAACATGAAAGAGCAGAGTCTATAGTTTGGAAGGGGCTTGGGGATAGAAGAGATGCACACTGCTTGAGCTCTGTAACACTGCTTGTGAGCAGCAGTGTCTGCAGGCATCTAGGCTGGGAGAGCCCACATGGCTGCTACTGCAAACAGCCCAGTAGGAGTGTGCATTAGATTCAGTGGATGATAATGACAAGAAGACATCATCACAGGTCACAGTTTGTACCAGGTTTGAAAGCTAGGCCCAGTGACAACCAGTAACTTTATCAGACTATGAGGAAAAGCAGCACAGGCCCAGAATTCCCCATACAGAGATACGCACAACTCTGGCTCCCACCCCAAATGACTCGGACTGTTTTATCTCTGAACTGGGTAGTGAAAATTGTAAAGAGTAGTTGTTTAAGTTGAATATCTAAGAAAACTATCTAAAAACAGCAATAGGTAGACAGTCCCCCAGCCACTACCAGTCTTGTCTTATTTATGATTAAACATGAATTTTAGAAGTTGGAAAAAAGTCAGCATAAGATGTTTGATAATAGCTTTCAAGGTGAAGAAGGAAAGCATATTTGTGAGAAAGTTGCTAAAGAAAACCAAAACGTATTTTGGAAAATACTTGTCTTAATAAAAAATAAAATTGAGGGAGTTCCACTCAAGATAGCAGTGTAGGTAAATGTGGTATCCAAATTCTCCCACAACCACATCAAAGCTACAACTAAACTACAGAATAACCATCATTCAGAATCACCTGAAGTCTAGCTAAACAGAAATCTTATAACTAAGGGTATAAAGAAGCCACCACATCAAGACTGGTACAAGGGGCAGAGACTCAGGACAGGCTCGTCCCACACCCACATGTGGTGAACAAAAATCAAGAGGGATATCTTAGCCACAGAGATCCCCCCTGAGGAGCAAGGGGTCCCAACCCCACAGCAGGTGCTCCAGCCCAGAGTGGAAGAAAGAGAAGTTCCCATAACTTTTTGCTGTAAAAACCAGCTCAGATTGTAGCTGAGTGAGACTGAGGGCTTCTGAAGTCCCAGGCATTCCTCTTAAAGAGCCCTTGTATGGACTTATTCAGACTCACTCACTCTTTGAGTTCTAGCACTGGGGCACCAGTGACAAATGGAAAGCAACTGAATAGTCTTAGATCAGGGCATGAGCTGGAGTCAGGCAGCTTTTCCCAGACAAAAGTGCTGGCAGAGGCCATTTTTCCAGTTCTGGGCTCTCCCCTGCAACACAGAGCCCATGGCAGGTACCATATCTGAGTATCCATCCATTTGGCTAATACTGTTAGCCCCACCCTGGTGATTCCCTGGAGATCTCACCCTACCAAACCTGCATGCCGCATTCCAAGCTGATTCCAGAGGCTGTTCCATACAAATATCTTGTCTTGGTTCATTTTTTTGACTTTCCTAAAATCTCTGAAACAAGCAGCATCTGGCCTTGTTATGTACCTCTTGCTAAATGGCCCCAAGCCTGGCACTAGTGGCAGCTAGCCTTGGCTTGCACCTTGATCTTTCCTGAGCACCTCTAAGTCCCACAAGTGGCAGTCATCTGCAGATTTCTTTATAGCTAATGTCAGGTGGCCTCAGGCAGAACATAGGCAACAGCTGACCTTGGCCTCTGAGGAGGCCCCAGAACCATCTCACACAGTGGACAGCTTTAGATCATGTCAAAGCACCACCCAACCTCCTCCATAAGAATACATTCAAGGGGTGGACTCAGCAGGCACCAGAGACCTAGTGAAGTAAGTCCTTCTCTGTGAGGTTGGCCCCTGCATAGCTGATACTTCATGGTGGTTGCAGCTGATTCTTGCAACCAATTGGCCTGGGGGTGGGGGTCACTCCCTCCCATTGAGGTTCCAACAACAATCAAGGCTCATCTACTACAGGAGGATGTACCCAGGCCACACAACAGGAGCATATCTAGAAGGAACAACTTGAGTGATTAAGGAGGCTGGGCCATTGGACCCTAGAAAATACGCCTACACATCAGTGCACTCTACAAGCTCAGGAGACATAGCAGCTCAACCTAATACATAGAAACAAACGTGGGAAGGCAGCTAAAATGAGGAGACAAAGAAACATGTCCCAAATGAAAAAACAACAAAATTCCAAGAAAAGAACCAAACAAAATGGAGACACACAATTTACTCAATGCAGAGTTCAAAACACTGGTTATAAGGACCCATAATGAACTTAGGGGCAGGAGATGAACTTAGTGAAAACTTCAACAAAAAGATAGAAAACATAAAAACCATTCAGAAATAAAGAATATACTAACTGAAATGAGGAATACATTACAGAGAATAAATGGTGGAGTAGGTGAAGCAGAGGATCAAAACAGAAATTTGGAAAACAAGTAAGCAGAAAACACCCAATCAGAACAGCAAGAAGAAAAAAGAATCTAAAAGAAATGATGCTAGTGTATGAGTCTCTGGGGCAACTTCAAGCTTACCAACATTTCGGGTGGGTGGGCTTGATTGGGAGTAAAGGGGAGAAAACTGTACTTGAACAATCATTTAAAAAAAAAAAAAACTTACCAACATTTCCATCATGAGGGTGCCAAAAGCAGAAGAGAGAGAGAGAGCAAGGAATTGAAAACCTATATGAAAAAAAAAAATCATCATGGAAAGTTTCCTAAGCTGGTGAAGGAAATAAACACTCAAGTCTAGGAAGCATAGTGTCCCAAACAAGATGAACCCAAAGAGGACCACAGCAAAATACATCATAATTAAAATGCCAAATGTTAAAGACAAAGAGAGAGAGTTAGAAAAGCAGTTCATTATTTATAAGGGAGCTCCCATAAGACTATCAGTTGATTTATAAACAGGAACTTTGCAGGCCAGAAGGGACTGGTAAAAAATATTCAAAGTGATGAAAAGCAAAGTAGATAACCATGATTAATCTACTCAGCAAAGCCATCATTTAGAATTGAAGGACAGATAAAGCGCTTCCCAGAAAGAAAAGCTAAAAGAGTTTGTCACCACCAAACCAGTATTATAAGAAATGGCAAAGAGTCTTCTTTAAAGAAGAAAAGGTAAAAAAATATAAATAATAAAATGGCAATAAATTCATACCATCTATCAACAATTACTTTAAATACAAATAGATTAAATGCTCCAATCAGAAGACATATGGAGGCCAAATGAAAAATAAAACAAGACCCTTACATATGCTGTCTATAAGAGACTCATTTCAGATTGAAAGATACATACAGACTGAAAGTAAAGGTGGGAAAAAAGATTTTATGAAAATGGAAACAAACAAAAAAGCAGGGGTAAGAATACTTATATGAGACAATATAGACTTTAAAACAAAGGCTCTGTAAGAAGAGACAAAGAAGGACCCAACAATTTCACTTCTGGGTATTTAGTTGAAGAAATCCAAAACACTAAAGTCAAAAGTCATATGCATGCATATGTTTAATGCAGAATATTTATAATAGTCACAATATGTAAGCAATCTAAGTGTCTATCAATGAATAGATAAAGAACAAGTGCATATGTACAATGATATATGACTCAACCATTAAAATGAATGAAATCTTGCCATCTACAACAACATGGATGGACATAGAGGGTATTGTGCTAAGTGAAATAAGTCAGAAGAAGGCAAATGTTATATGCTTTCACTTATATGTGGAATCTAAAAAACAAAATGAGCAAGGAGAACAGAAACAGATTCATAGATACAAAGCACATTTTAATGGTTGCCAGGTGGGAGGGAGCTTGGGGGTAGGTGAAAAGGGGGAAGGGATTAAGAAATACAAATTCAAGATGTAACAATCATGAGGATGTAAACTACAACATAGAGATCATTATAATATTGTAATAACTGTATGGTATCAGATGGGTACTAGATTTGTGGGATAATCACTTAGTAAGTTATATAATATCTATTCACTACATTGTACACCTGAAACTAGTGTGATTGTATGTCAACTGTAATTGAAAAACAAAAGATTGTTTAAAGTCAAAAAAATTAAAAAATAAAATTAAGGAAGACATGGATGCTGCCCTGATATAATACTGATTGGAATACAAAGAGGTGAATGAGAGGCAAAAATAAAACAAAAGTGGATGAGGTAAAAGAAGGGTTTTTGAAAACTCAAAAATAAAAAAATAAGCAGAATTTTAATCAGCATTAGCAACCATTACTAGCATAATCAGAAATAATATATATTTAACTATAGAAAGGGCTGCTCAGGCCAGTCTTTCTCCTGCTGGTGCATTTTTTCACTTAAGAGTGCCATCAAAATGCCAAAGTTGAAGTGTGCTGGCATAAACACTGAGAGTCATGACAAAACTCAGAAGTCCAGGATCAGAGAGCGAGGGAGAGAAGAGATAGTAACACTGATGACTGGGAAAGGGCACTTTTGTTCTCAGCTCAGTTTTATAGATGGCCCTGCAGGGCATGGGAGCACCAGCCATGTGTAAAGGGCAACAAGAGGTGTTGCTTTGTCTTTTCATTGACAACTTCTCCTCCAGAGACCACCCATTATCCTGCCCACATGTGTCTGTTGTGTGGCCTGGATGTACCAGTTATGCTGCCTGAAACCATTTCATACCCACCCTTGACCAGTCCCAGATCCTCCATCTCCTTGCTTTCAACCACTGGCCACAGCAAACTTGTCCTTTCACTGTCTTAAAAACCTGTGGATTGACCAAAGAGTTGGGAAACAAATCACTTGCACTTGCTTCCCCCCCTTCTAAACTGATGTGTCTTCCCTAATAACACATAACTAGTATAACCCAGGGAAGCACTCTGAAGGTCTTTCTGACATTGATCACTAAAAACTTTCTTTGTGGAGAGGACAGTGGAGGGTAGTGGAGGGCAGTGGAAGGCAGTAGAAGGCAGTGGGTCCACAACAGGGACTTTGCAGCCTTCATGAGTAATGCAAATGGGAACATTTCTCAGAGGCATACACATAGCATTGAGAAGTTGGAATGTTTGACTTTTCAGAATGATACTGTTTATGCCTCATAATCATCAAATCATAGATTTTGTTCCCCTGAGCTGAGAAAAGAATGTAGTATAGCTCTCCTATTCTTCAGATGAGACAACAGAAGTCCAGAGACAGGTGGTCTTATCTAAGGTCACAGAGTCAGTTATTGGCAGTCAGGATTAAAACCCATGTCTCTATTAGCTTTTCATTAGAGAGAAGTTGTTAGGTGGCAGGGCATCACTATGATATCCATTCAGTCACACATATTTACTGAGCACTTACTATGTGCCAAGCTCTTATTGGGCCCTCCCCAATGGTGCAGAATTCAGGTATGATCCAGGATCTCATGGTATTTATATCCCCTGACACACCTAGGACAACTCATTATACACTCATCTAGTGACAGCTGTGATGAGAACATTCAGACTGTGAACTTTAAGCAAGGAAACTTAACATCCACATTGGCCCAGGAGGACTCACCAAAGATATGAGACTTGAAAGAGCAAGGATTTGAATGATGAGTAATCCACAGATGGTGAGGAGTGAGCCCAGCCTTGTTCAAGAAAAAAGAATAGGAATGCAGCTGCTGTCTCTGGAAATGAGCCCATTGCAGGACTTTGCCTTTTGGTTCAATCTCTCTACAGTATCTTACAGTTTTTACTCTTTAGGTGGAATCTGTCCTGTTCCCAGAATTGAAAGGATATAATCTGATCCTTGGAACTATTAATTCTGAAGAAAAACTGGTTTCTGATTTTGTGGATCAAACTTTCAAGGTATTTCAGAAAAACCAAGTTGGCCCCCACAAGTAAGTTGGTTTAGTTGTAACTTAGTTGGCTTTTTTAGCATTAGTTTAGAGTTCTTAACCATCTTCAAATGAACAATCTCTGTTCCCACAAACCTGAAACAGTATATAATATTAGTCAATACTTACTCATGGCTATTACTATTTATTCCCATTTTACACATGAGGGAACTATAAGTTTCCCAGTGTGACACAGAAAATAAATAGGAGAGCCAGAATTCAAATTCAGTTATAGGTCCACTTTCACTTTCTGAAAGCTGTGGGGTCAGACAGGTTTTGGCATTAAGAAATTTCTGGATTTTAGGAAAGTACCGTAGTGCATATGTCATATATTGTGCTGCAGCTTCAGCAAGGCCTGGGGCAGCACCCCTTCATTTAATTCAACAGGCTGATATTTCTGCAGTGAAAACTATGAATGTTCACATCAATAGCCTCATATTAGTTAAGGGTAGCTTTTGCTATCAAATGAATTTTGAAGCAACTTTCCATTTTCAGAGCTTTCTGGACTCAGAGATTAAAGAAAAAGATTGAGGAGAAGTTATCTAAATGTTCCTTAGTAATAACACTGTGGAACATCTGGCATTTGCTCATTTTGAGTAGTCACAAGTTTAGGGTGATCACAGAATACAGCTTCCAGCTTCTAAACTGAGGCACTTTAAGAATGAAGAGGTATAACCTGGACTGTCCCATGCAGACCAGGACATATGATCACCTTAAGCTGGGGCTGCTTGACTATGGCTCTATTCACATTTTAGAACAGAAAATTTTAGATTGTGGAGCTGTCCTGTACATGGAGACTTTTTAGTAGTATCCCTGGCCTCTACCCATTTGATGCTGGTAGAATTCTATATTAGTTGTGACAACAAAAAATGTCCCCAGACATGGCCAACTATTCCCTGGGAGCAAAATCACCTCAGTGTTGAGAACTACTGCTACACTAGTCTGAAAATCATTGACTTAGATTTGGAAGCTCCTATCTCATGCTTTTGGTTTGAAGCATCAATTTGAAACTCCCATTATCCCTGTTTATGGAGCATCATACATGCAGTTTGCTCTTTAGATGGCAGCTCCATGGCTTCTCCTGTGCCTCGGTTTCAGAGTATCTGAAGTGTTGATTAACTTTTAGAAGTGTACTATTGGACCCCACAAAGTTAATTCTGCTTATTCCATATCATCTTTATTTTCATTTAAACTTACGTTATGTCAGAACATTCCAAACACATCCTCCAACTTGAGGGAAATCTGTCCAGCCATTTTTACATGATCTGTAACACAGAGAGAAACAATTCTACTCAATTGATTTTAGGTTCATTAGTTCCAAATTTTCATCTTAAAATTTAGACATAGAATTTTAGAGCTGGAAGGAGGGTTAAGAAATAATGTTTATTGCATGCCTACTGTATGTCTTAACTGCTTTATATACACATTGTTACAGTTATGCTATGGGTTGTTACATTTCCACTTAAAGACACTGGTCTTTAGAAAAGAGAAATATTTTGTCTCAGTTTATGTAGCTAGTAGGTAACAAAATTGGAATTTTCAACCCAAGTTCCAAATTTCTAGTTCAGTGCACCTTTTGCCACTTTATATTTTTCTGTCTTGGTTTGGGTTGATTTTTATGTTGTATTTCTTAATTTACCACTCTGACTAATCTGAATTGGTGGCCTGTATTTTTGTTTGCTTTTATGCTCTTCAATATGGAAGATACTTAAATGTCTACAAAAAGTACGATGACTTATTGGACAATATGGCAGAGCAAAACATCACTGCATTCCTGAAAGAAAATCATGAAATTGAGGATTTTGTGTTGGTAAGAGATGCCACTTGCCATTTCATATCTTAGTGATATGTGTTGCAAACAATTCAATGAGTTGTCAGTGGGTTTCCTTAGTTTACACTGTGCTCAACATTAGACTAGGTTGGCCAGGAGTGAGGCTGCAGGCAAATGCATAGAGACTGAAGACAAATTAAGCTACTGAATATGCTCCTTTTTTACAGAGGATCAATAGCATTAAAAAACGGAGAAATGAAATTGCATCCATGCACATTTCTGTGCCTTTGGCTATGTTCTGCCTTGACACCATGACCCTAAATTATGATCTCTGTGAGCGAGCCCAGAATCTTAAAGATCGTCTGATTCAGTTCCAAGTGGATGTAAACCGGGACACTAATGTCAGGTACTATTATTATGTGCAGAAAAATAGTAATGATATTTGGCATAAACAGGAGAGTGCAAAGGAAGACAGAATTTGCACCTCCCCAAAATGACCAGGCTGACCTTCTAGTTCAAGTTGTTTCTGCCTCAAAATGAGGGTGGCAGGGAATTCAGTTGTAGGCTAGAAAGTGAACAATAGTAAGAAAACTACATGGGGCTTGGAGTAGGAGGGTGGGAAGTGTCCTTGAGCAGTCCATCTCTGATCCTTCAGCCTTAACTTTCTTGCAGCCAACATCCAAGAGACACTGCTTCATGGGTCTGGCTTTCTCAGGTCACAAATCCTCTGACCATCACCTAGCATATATTCAGAGATAGCCTTTAGAATCACTGCTATGAAGGCTTCTGCTGTATAGGTCTGGGGAGTCTGTCATTCAACTAAAGCCCAATATTGTGCCTTCATTATACTGATGACTATCTATACACTATTCAAAATGTTTTTGGTTGTAAGAGATAAAAGCTCAAACAGACTGGCTAAAGTAAATAAAGGAATTCAGGACTCACATGTTGAAAAGTTCAGGAGTTGCTAGCTGCAGGCCCTCCACCCTGAAATTGGTATACAATCTCCCTCCCTCTAATCAGCTTTCCTCTTTATGGACTCTATTCCCTGACAGGCTCTTTCTAGTGTGTGCACCCAGCAGCTCCTGGCTCACATCCTCCCAGGTTCCCATCTGATGGGAAAAAAGGGTTTCTCTTTTTCCAGCTGCCTCCCAAATTCTGGCCTTCGGGACACTGGCCTGACTTAGCTCATCTTTGCAACACTGGACCAACACCATGGCCAAGAGGATGGTTGATACCTGAGTGGTGTTTCCATCTTTTGGGTAGATGTCAGCCCTACCTAGACCACAAGAACTGAGAGAGGGAAAGGGGCTCCCCAAGAAGACTTAGGGTATGGTTACCAGAAAAGGAAATAATGCAAAGAGGCTGGGACAGCAACTGTCTGCTATTATGTCTCTATTGAATGTTACAAAATAGTTACATAACCCATGTTATTCTAGCTCTCTTCTTTAGGCAGCATTAAACTATAGACTAAAATGATTTAGGAATAATGACCACTGTTAACAAAAAATGTATTATATTATTCACATATATGTAAGTATATATAATTTTAGTATTTTATAGCACTTTATGATTTACAAAATACATGTCGGAAACTCACCAGCAAATTAATAATAGTAAGAGCTACTGTTTTTCCTACTGTTTTTATAGTCCAGTCACTGGGTAAACATTATAGATCTAGTGAGATCTTCATAGCAACCCTAAGAGGTTGTGCATTATTCTCTCCATTATGTTGATGAAGAAGGTGAGACTCCAAGAGGTTAGCAAGTGGCACATTCATGGCTTAGCCTAGATCACCTTGACCCCAAAGTCCATGCTCTGTCCCACCACACAGCTTTCTCACTGAGTGACTACCTGGTGGAATCCTGGTTTTGGAGCCAGAAGACTTGGTTTTGAACCCAAGACCTTCTGTTTACTAGCTATGCATCCCCTACAGTCACTTGTCAGGACTTCAGTTTCTGTGCCTATAGAATAAAGGTTTGGGACTGGGACAGTAAAGATTTTCAGCCTTCATGCTACTATAACACTTTTTTGGAGAGTTTGAGCATTAGGAATTTTTTTCATAAGCAATAGTGCATTGACCCTCATCAAAATAAAAGTATAATCCCTTATATCTCTTAAATATAAGTAAAAATAGTGTCCCATTGTTAAGCCCCGAAACTTTAAGGATGCAGAAACCCCAACTTGGTGGCTGTGTTCTGACATTTCTTTCTGCCTTAAAAATAGTGACCTCAACAATTTCATGAGGTAGTTAAGACAGATATAAGAACCCTTACTGAATGGAGGAGAAAATGAGGCTCAGAAAGAAAATCTAACTTGCTCAAGTAACTGAGTTTGAATTAGAGTCTTCTCATCCCAAACCTGTTTGAGCCACTTCACTATCCTAAGTGGGATGCCTTCCATTTCCAAAGACTGGTGTGCCCTAAAATGAGGTGCTCTGGGCAGGGGGTGCCTTTCAGTACATTGGTAAAAAAGTGGGCATGCCATTTATATCCAATAAAGGTACATTGATCTAAAGTAGCTAGAAAAGTGACCTGAAATGTTGATCAAAAAAGCAGGGCCCTGAGGAGAGATACAAGAGGTGGAGCTCTGAGTAGATACACAACATTGTTGGGCCCTGAGCAGAGGAAGAAGAAATCATTCTTTTGATCCAGCTGCTTGTTTTCTTCAGGGTGAAAAGTATTGTCCAAAAAAAATGACAACAGGCGAAAAGACACCCCAGATTGGTGCAAATTATATTGATCTTTTTTATGCCATCTTCTACATGAGACAGAGAATAGCCCTGTGCTTTTGGGACCCCTGGCATTTTAGATAATTGGTTTTAGAAAGACAGAGGAAGGGAGAGAGAGAAATACTGATGTGAGAGAGAAACATTGATCAGATTCTTCCCATATTTGCCCTCATCAGGGATCAAACCTACAACCTAGCTATGTGCCCTGACCAAGAATTGAACCTGTAACTTTTGGTGTATGTGCCAATGCTCCAACCACCTGACCCACCTGGCCAGGGCAAGGCCTGGCCTTTAGATTTTAAATGATATAATGAGTATATGTAGAAGGCAATGTTTCCTATCTTCAGATTATCTCTGGATGTTGCAAAGGTGTTGTGTTGGTCAGATTTCTGATATCATCAATTCATGCTTAGCACTGTTTAAAAGGTCTAGCAGATAGTGGATCTGCTACCAGCATTCTGGGCCTTCTTAGGCAGCTGATATTCAGGAGCAAGAATATATTTACTCTGTGCATTCTCTTACAAAAGGAAAAAAGGATGGATCTCATCATGTAAGAGTCTATCAGACTGAGGATGTACCTGCATTAGTTATGTTAGTCCAGATACTATAACAAATAGACCCAAGATACCATTTTTTAGCACAATACAAGTTTTTTAAATTGTTGTTCAAGTACAGTTTTCTGCCTTTTACCCCTATCCCAACACCCCCCCAGTCCTCCCCACCTCCTTCCCATTTCCACCCCCCCTTGTTATTGTCCATATGTCCTTCATACTTGTTCCTGCAAACCCTCCCCCTTTCCCCTGAAATTCACTCCCCTCTCCCCCCTGGTCCCTGTCAGCCTGTTCTCAATTTCAGTGTCTTTGGTTATATTTTGCTTATTTGGTTTTTCTGTCGACTAGGTTCCTGTTAAAGGTGAGATCATATGGTATTTGTCTTTCACCACCTGGCTTACTTCACTTAGCATAATGCTTTCCAGTTCCATTCATGCTGTTGCAAAGGTTAGGAGCTCCTTCTTTCTTTCTTCTGCACAGAATTCCATCGTGTAAGTGTACCATAGTTTTTTGATCCATTCATTTACTCATGGGCATCTAGGTTGCTTCCAGCACTTAGCTATTGTAAAAATTGTGCTGCTATGAACATTGGGGTGCATAGGTTCCTTTGGATTGGTGTTTCAGGATTCTTAAGATATAATCCTAACAGTGGAATTGCTGGGTCAAAAGGCAGATCCATTTTTAGTTCTCTGAGGAAATTCCATACTGTTTTCCATAGTGGTTGTACCAGTCTGCAATCCCATCAACAGTGCAATAGGATTCCTTTTCCTCCACAACCTCTCCAACACTTGCTGTTTGTTGATTTGTTTATGATGGTCATTTTGACTGGTGTGAAGTGGTATCCCATTGTGATTTTAATTTGCATCTCTCTGATGGCTGGTGATGCTGAGCATCTTTTCATGTGTCTCTGGATCCTCTGTGTCCTCCTTGGAGAAGTTTCTATTCAAGACCTTTGCATAGTTTTTAATTGGATTAATGTCTTCTTAGAGTGGAGTCATGTGAGTTCTTCATATATTTTGGAGATTAAACCCTTGTCTGAGGTATCATTGGCAAATCTGTTTTCCCATATGGTTGGTTCTCTTTTTATTTTAATGCTGTTTTCTTTAGCCATGCAGAAGCTTTTTATTTTGATGAGATCTCATTTGTTTATTCTTTCCTTTATGTCCCTTGTTCTAAGGACATATCAGTGAAAATATTGCTGCATGAAATAGCTGAGATTTTCCTACCTATGTTCTTCTCTAGGACTTTAATGGTGTCATGACTTCTATTTAAATCTTTTATCCACCTTGAATTTATTTTTGTGTATGGTGTAAGTTGGTGCTTGAGTTTCATTTTTTTTGCATGTAGCTGTCAAGCTCTCCCAACACCATTTGTTGAAGAGGCTATTTTTACTCCATTTATGTTGCTGCCCCTTTCTCAAATATTAATCAACCGTAAAGACTTAGGTTTGTTTCTCAGCTCTCTGCTCTGTTCCTTTGGTCTATCTATCTGTTTTTATGCCAGTACCAGGCTGTTTTGATTACAGTGGCCTTGTAATACAGTTTGGTATCAGGTATTGTGATCCCTCCTACTTTGCTCTTCTTTCTCAAAATTGTAGCAGCTATTCTTGGTTGTTTATGGTTCCATATAAATTTTTGAAGTATTTGTTCTATGTCTGTGAAATATGTCATTGGTACTTTAATAGGGATTGCATTGAATCTATAAATTGCTTTGGGTAGTATGAAGATTTTGATGATGTTAATTCTTCTGATCCATGAACATGGTATATGTTTCCATTTGTTTGTGTCTTCGTTGATTTCTTTCTTCAGTGTTGTGTAGTTTTCTGAGTACAAGTCTTTTACCTTCTTGGTTAGGTTTATTCCTAGGTATTTTATTTTTCTTGTTGCTATATCGAATGGGAATTTTTTCATGATTTCTGCTTCTGCTGTTTCATTGTTGGTATACAAAAATGCCTTTGATTTGTCAATATTGACTTTGTATGCCACTGTTTTGCCAAATTCATTTATTAAGTCGAGCAGTTTTTCAGGATAGTCTATAGGATTTTCTATGTATACTATTATGTCATCTGCAAACAGTGACAGTTTTCTTTCCTCCATTTCAGTTTGGATGCCTTTTATTTCCTTTTCTTGTCTGATCACTGTGGCTAAAACTTCCAATACTATGTTAAATAGAAGTGGTGAGAATGGACAACCTTATCTTGTTCCTGATCTTAGTGGAAAAGATTTTAGTTTTTGCCTGTTGAGTATGATGTTGGCTGTAGGTCTCTCATATATGGATTTTATTATGTTGAGGAATGCTCCCTCTGTTACCACTTTCCTAAGTGTTTTGATCATAAATGGGTACTGTACTGTATCAAATGCTTTTTGTGCATCAGTTGAACAGGATCACGTGATTTTTGTGTTTGTTTTTGTTTATGTGATGTATTACATTTATTGATTTGTGAATATTGTACCATCCTTGCAACCCTGGGATGAATCCAACTTGGTCATAGTGTATGATCTTTTTAATGTATTGCTGGATTTGGTTTGCCAATATTTTGATGATGATTTTAGCATCTATATTCATCAGTGATATTGGCCTGAAGTTCTCTTCTCTTGTTGTGTCTTTATCTGGTTGTGGGGTTAGGATGGTGCTGGCTTCATAAAAAGAGTTTTGGAGTCTTCCATCATTTTGGATGTTTTGGAATAGTCTGTGAAGGATAGGGGTTAGCTCTTCCTTAAATTCTTTGTAGAATTCTCCTGTGAAATTATCTGACCCAGGGCTTTTGTGTGTTGGGAGTTTTTTGATTACTGCTTCAATTTCATCTGCTGTCATTGTTGTGTTTAGGCTTTCTGCTTCTTCTTCATTGAGTTTTGGAAGATTATATTTTTCTAGAAATTTCTCCATTCACCTAGGTTTTCAAATTTCTTGGCATACAGTTCTTCATAGTAATTTCTTACAATCCTTTGTATTTCTGTGGTATCAGTTGTAATCTCTCCTCTTTCATTTCTGATTGTGTTTATTTGGGTCCTCTTTCTTTTTTTCTTGATAAGTCTGCTTAAAGTCTTGCCAATTTTGTTTATCTTTTCAAAGAACCAGCTCCTCGATTCATTGATCCTTAAAATTGTGTTTTTATTCTTTATGTCATTCAGTTCTGCTCTGATCTTGGTTATTTCCTTCCCTCTACTTTCTTGGGCTGTCTTCGTTGTTGTTCATTGAGCTTTTGTAGGCATAGGGTTAGGTTGTTTGTTTGAAATGTTTCTATCTTTTTTACGTAAGCCTGTATTGATACAAACTTCCCTCTCAGGACTGCCTTTGCTATGTCCCATAAGTTTTGGATTTTTGTGTGTTCCTTTTTATTTGTTTCCAAAAACTTTTTGATTTCTTCCTTAACCTCATTCTTGACCCATTCATTGTTTAATAGCATGCTGTTGAATCTCCATGAGTTTGAGTTTTTTGGGTTTTTTTTCCTTGGGGTTGGTTTCTATTTTCAGTCCCATGTGGTTGGAGAAAATGCTTGATAGGATTTCA